>JPFM01000049.1:270297-371522 GCA_000733375.1 Paramecium sexaurelia
CTCTTTATTTAATGACTTCTTATATTTCAGTTACCTTCTTTGTTTTTTTGTGATTTTCTCCATATTGCATAAGAAATTCTTGATAAGCCAATCCCATATAATGTCTATACTGTTCTTCATTATTCAATTTTTTATATACAAAAGCTTAAGCTTATAAATTATAAGTAATTGGCATTATATATAATTTGATATTGTTTTCATCTATATGCTTTCTAAAATAGTCTATTATATTCAAACAATAAAACCTTCTATTTATTTAAGTACTTGCAAGGCTTCTTTAAAAATAACGTCTTCTGGAAGATTTTCAGTTGCTGGAGTTCCGTATTAATAATATCTCTTCAAATATTTATACCAACATTATGAAGTCTTGGAAATATGTTGTTTAAAAATACTTTTGCATAAAATTATTCTGCTTCAGATATTTATTTTTTTTATTAGAAAATTTAACCCATATGATAATAATTCAAACTTGTCTATGGATGTTCAGGATCAAAAGTACTTGAATCAGTATAAATCTATTTTAAAAATTAAAAATTATTACTCCAATAGTTAATTCTGCTAAAGCTTTTTTATAATCCTTTTAAGCAAAATAGAGTTTTGAAAATATTTTATGCAACTGACCATTATATTCAGCGCTCTCCTTCTCTGATATATCTTAACCCATTTTGTTACCGTCTTCACTTCCTTTTTCTTTTGGTTTATTGTATTGATAAAGATTCCAATATGCAGCTTAAAGAAATTCTTCAGCCTTTTTTAATTTCCCTTCAGCAATATATGCTTCTGCCTGTATAAATAAACCAGGAAGTAGAAGAACACTATTTTCACCTCCCAAAATCTCTTTGTATTCAATCATAGCTTTATGAACTTCTTCTGTGGCCTTTATTATTTGATAAAAGTTACATTAAGCTTGTTCTCTAACATTGCTTAACGAGCTTATTCAACTATTTTTTTAAGAGCCTCTTTCGCATCCTCCTTGCTTTTTTATGTTTTATTTTTATCCTTCTCCTTCTCCGGAATCTGAGATTCCTTTAATTTTTAGGAGGAATTCATATTAATTATAATATATATAAATTTGTTTATAGTTAAGAACAAGAATTATTTAGATGATTGTAATACAAAATTTAATTCAAATCTATAACATCATTTTAAGAAACTCCTCTTGCGTAATTGCTCCATCTCCATCATAATCTAATTGTTTAACTAATTATTCATATTTATTATTTGGAATTTGCATATCCCTCAATAATTTTTTAATTTCATATCTACTTAACTCTCCACTATGATCTCTATCAATTTATGCAAACAACATAGAGAGTTTTTCTTTATTAAAATATTTTTTTTAATCAATGGTTGCAATTATAAATTCTATTTTAATAAATCGCAAAATTTACCTTAATAATCGATTTTACCACTGCCATTTACATCTATCTTTTTAAAAATTGTATTAACTTCTTTTAATGCCCGATCTGGAGGTAAAGTTTCAGAGTAAACTTTTAACAATTCATCTCTTGTCAATTATCCGTCTTTGTTAAGATCAAATTTTTAAAATTCATCCATTAATTTTTTTTTATCCTAATCTGACATCATATTTTCAGCTATATACATTAATATGGCACCTTATAATTAGGATGATAACTAAATTAATTAAATAGTATTACTTTAAATTCTTTCATATGCTGTTGTAATTATTTATTAGGTTTATACATAATTCTAATTTTGTTCATAAAAATAGGATGATTCAAAACTTCTTAAGCTGTGGGTCTTTTTTATGGATTTGCATTCAACATTTTGCTTAATAATTATTTCATTTAAGGATTCATATTAGTACATTCAGTGCTATCAAAATTAGGAACACCACGCAAAATACAATTTTTAAGAGATTAAAAGTTATTTGATTAAAAAGGCATATGAGAAGTTACAATAAAATATAATAAGCAACCACAAGAATATATGTCTGATTTAAAATTTAATTATCCTTTGATAGCTTCAGGAGACTTCAATGATAATTCATTCATAGTATTTCGAGGCTTCCATGAAGTGAATTCTAATTTTATAGAATTTGATATCCCAAAATCAATCAATTTAATTTATTCTAAATTTTTATTCGTGAAAAGAATATGCTCAAGCCGAAGGTCACTAATTTTATTTTTAACGATACCCATGTATCATTCCTTTATCATGTAAGTATTGTACACCTGCCATAATCTGATAGAAAATGGCTATCTGGTTGTATTATTGTAATTGACTGAATTTATCCAATTGAGTTAGAAGATTTCCTCCTTCTATGTATTCTCCAACTAAACTTAATCTCCCTTCATTGTAATAATAGGCTAGAGTACTTTGAATATAAATATGTTTCTAATTTTAATGCTATTTTATACCAAAGTTAATAACGTATTGATAGTCTCTGATAGTTGTTGTTTTTTCTCTGTAGTAGCATTAGCACAATTATATGTTCTTATTATTCTTATTTAACAATTACTTTTAGAGATTCCTTTTCTAATATAGCTTCTAAGAGCTTAAATATTATATAAAATTAGAATTACTTGCTAATGAATCCAACTTATGTAAAATATAATCAGAATCTAGTGGCTCTGTTTTTTAAATAATACTTATTCCAAAAGAAACTTGAGTTGAAATACGTTCATTTTATTTTGAACTATAATCTTCTTCCGATTATTTGTTTTCTTTCTTAAATTAACCGCATCCCATCTTTTAATTTTAGTTTAGTAAAAAAACAATGAATTTTAATAAAAATAAGGAGTGACATTAGTAATTGAAAATACTAAAAAATAATAATATTAAAATATTATAATGCTAACAATAAATTCAGATGACAAGGGGACATATTACATAAAAACCCAATAGGAGATTGATGTTGTGAAGAAACAACTATAAAAGTTAAAACCTAATTGTAATTATATTTAATAATGTATAGCCTAGACATCATCATTTCTATAAAATTAATATAACTAATTAAATGATTAGTTAAAAACTCTTGAAGATAAATTATCAAATGTAAATTAGGCTTTCTATGATCAATTAATCAGCAATTTTGATAACACAGTCTAAAAATTACCAAATGTTAATGATAGTATGTTATGAATAAATTAGGAAATCTCTAACCGTAATTCTATACTAATTCTTAAAGCAATATCTATCAATAAGTTCAATTGCCATTTATTGATTAATTTCTTAATGTACGAACACTTCCTTAAGTGAGGTATAAAATTGATTTAATATTTTATCAAGTGTGGAACCATTAGGGAAATCAACTTTAAAACCAAAAGGATTACACACTGTTAAAAGTGCTATATAATGTAAGTAAATATTGAGAGATGATTTAATCTAGTTAGTCGAAAGTTTTAATCAAAAAAACAGTCTTAACAATAATTGACTAAGGTGGATGATCTAACTCTTTACAAAAAAGGAATTACAGAACTTGTAAACTAAGGAACAATTAAAAGATAAGATGTAAGCTCTTTGTTAAATCCAAATAATGTAGCTTTTAGAAACTAATAAGCAAAGTATTACTATATAAGATATTTTTATAGTTTCTTTGATTATAGTGATCAATTTGGCAATAAAATTGTTTAACTCGAGAGCTAATCTTCGTAGAATATATATAAAACTGATATGAAGAAGGACATTGTCTAAACAAATACTTAGGTTTAAGGTCAAATATAGGTTTAAGATAATAAAAACAATCATAATTAAAAGAAGATGAGTATTTAAAATAAATAAAAACCAAAATATGTTGACGCTAAAGAAGCTACTTCTTTGTCTAAAGAATATGAGAGACCAATTTCTGAATAATTATAAAATTTAAGTACTCAATAAGAATATCTTATACTTGTTAAGAATGGATTATTATAAACAGACTAATTATAATATGTTTAATTTTAAAATAGATTTTATGAGAATTGGAGTAAGATAGAACCAATTTTGATTAGTTTATAAAAGATAGCATAATCAACTGCTGTTTAAGATTGTAAAATACTTGGATCAAAAGTTTAAAAGTTATCATAAGAATTTGATAGAAGTCAAGTTTTTACAATGGCAGAGTTACTATAATGTTTTGAGAATTGGGAAGAATTGTAAAAAATATTGAAAGTTCCAACATTATTGTATAAATCAAAAGATGGATAGATCTAGGCAGCAACGAAAATATCTGCTTTGTTTAGAGGATATCAAGCTAGGAAAAATTATTATAGATTGAAGATTATGGTTGAGAAAGTAATTATAATTCAAAGATCATTGAGAGTTTCATTATTCAGAAAAAAAGTTTAGAAGTAGATAATTAAAAATAATAATTTTATGCTTGAGAGATTTAAAAATAGACAAAATGTTTTTAAAGAAGAATGGCCATATTTAAAATTATAATAAAGATTTGAAATTCATTTGAATTCATTTTCTTTTGAAGAAATTAAACGTTTATCTATGGATAAATTTCCATAAAGATAAAATACTTAAATTACTAGAATATTTAATTTAAAAGATCCTCTTGTGCATATTATATACATAGCTCCATATGATTTACCTAGTGAATTAATTGATTATTTTTATAAAATTCTAAATCTCGGAGATATTTCTGATTGTAAAAATCGGTTACACTTTGTTTGGCCAGTATATATATATATATAAATTATAATAGGAAAATCACAACATTTTTAATAATCATATGGGATTATCACAATTACTTTATTATTCACCAAGAGCTTTAAAGAGAATTAAAAATTTAATTAGGGGGTAAGCAGCATATATAGTACCTGGTGTTTGTTCAAATGATGATATTAAAATATCTGATATTTTAAATATTCCAGTATTTTCTGGTTTACCTTAATTACATCAATATTATTCAACAAAATCAGGTTGTAAAGTATTATTTGATGAATTATAAATGCCACAACCACCAACAATCCGTAATATATATGATGAAAAAGAGTTAATAAATTCGTTGTCAGTTTTGATTATTAAAAATCCAATGATAAATACTTGGATTATAAAAGTAGATGATGAATCTTAAGGAAGAGGAATAGCTTGGTTGGAAGTTTAAAAAATGATTAAGAAATTGCAACCATTAGAGATTAATTAGTTAGCATAATTATTAACAAAGAAAATAAAGAAGAAACTTCATTATGCATTTCCTCATTTGTATGGTGGATATCATGAGTTTATAATGAGTTTAACTAATAGAGGAGGGATAGTTGAAGGAGCCCCTTTAAGTAGATTATCTTAAATACATTCAATTTCATATAACTTTAAGATAGATCCTAATGGTGATATTTCAATTTTAGGATCTTATGAAAAAATTAAAACAAATGAAATTTAAACAATTGCTTCTTCAAGTCCTTAAACTTATTTGAAAGTAAATTAAGAAGTATTATGCCATCAAATTGCTTAAAAGGTATATGGTAAAGGTTTGATAGGATATTTTACAATTGATACCATAGGATATTAATACGATAATAACAAATAGGGATTTTAAGTCATAGGATTAGATTGCTTTTTAAATTAGTATAGTAGTGCCTCTATATATTTTGATTTTCTTATGAGAGGCAAATTAGATATTTCTACAGGAAGTTATTATGTAGAAGACACAAATAGATAATCAAATGTTAGATATTCAGTTTATTGTCCAACGATAATGAATGAAGGATTGGATGTATTACAATATAAGACATTTTTCTAATTATGCAGATTGGAATCTATATCATTCAATTTGGAAAAAAAAATTGGATCAACATTCATTCTTGTGGACTCATTACAAAGTGGTGTTATAAGTTTGATGACCGTTGGAATAAATTCTCCTTAAGTAATTAAGTACATGATTGACGCGATTGCTTTTATACAAAAAAATGTTGGAAGGGGCACTGAATAAATTTAGATTAATACTAGGTAATAATAAATGACATTTAATAAATTTAGAACTGATAGAGTGAATATGATGTCAATTCATTAAAAGCTGAAGACAATGTTAAAGAAATTAGAAGGAAGTGAATACAAAATTCAAAATAGCTAATATTTATGATTATTATTACATTAATATGAGTTCCGTTTAAAATGAATTACAGATTTCAAATTGCAGCGATCGTGGACTCTATTACGAGGGGTCTTGCTAATGTGATTTGGGCTACTTTGGAGTTGAATGCGAATTAAAACTGGAAGAACTCCATATAGCTACTTATTACACTTTTATAGGATTCTTTTCAATACTCTTTACAATGATACTTCTTTTTACTATAAAACAATTTTAATTATCTTTGAAATTGAATAAAATACCATCCTATCAAAAGTATAAAATAGATTTCTAATAATATTAGAGGATTCAATTACATTAAGAATGTTCTTGGATCACCATTGAATTGCATTTTATGTCTAACCATTTTATTTAGTGTACTAAAGATTATATGGTTAGTTTTGGATCCCTTTTAATTATATGTAAATATCACAAAAATTCTCAATTTGATAGGATTATAAAGAAAGAGTTTGCGAAAGAATTCTGGCAGAAGTAGTTTACACAATCTTATTTTATATATATGGAATTTTATTAATGGTTTGGTATACCATGTATGATGAAATTTCATTTAATATCTCTGAGAAGAAATAAAATAATAATAGTTTAGAATTACAATAATAACAATAAAAACAATAATAACAATAGTAATAATAACAAGCCTCTAAAAAAGAAAATAGAAAATTTATTTTAGCTTATTATAAGGATATAATGAAAATAAGACTGTTTGTTGTCTTAATAATATAATTGAGTGTGAGCACACTAAATGGTAATAATAAATCTTTAACTAGGATTAAGATTAGGACAAGAGTATAAAACTATCTTATATATTGCATATGTAGTATTATTACTCAATTTTATGTAAGTGAATTTTAATTCATAAATTATAGTTCCTTTATTTTTGAATTCCTTTTATATGGTAGATCCCTTAATTAATGTATAGAAAGATAACTTAAAAGACTGGATTAAGATAACAGAGATTAAGAAAGGGAAGATAAACTAAAATTAGCCTAACAAGTAAATATAATCAGTAAAAAAATCATAGACAATTTTATCTAAGACTTAATTATTGATATAATAAGATTAATTACAATCACCAGCTACTCCTGATTAATAAATTCTGAGATTGAGCTCTTTAAGTGCAAGTGATGAAAGTCATGATTAGAAGGAAACATCAAGAGCTATATAAATTGATAAGCTTTAGCCTTCATACTCATTTAAAAAGCAAGTGACATTCAGATCTCCTTAAAATATACCTACTTAATAAAATACGGAAGTTAAAAAGGATGTATAAAAAAATTTAATAAAAACTATCATAAGTGAAGATCCACAAAACTCATTACATTTTGAATAAGGTATTAACCATTAGAAAGTTAATTCTTGTTTATTAAATGAAGATTTTGATGAACTTAATTTAAAATGGAATATTGAAAAAGAAAGAACTAAAGTTAAAAAAATAAAAAAGTCTTAAATTAAAATTGTTGAAAAAGCGAAATAAAAAGTTTATGAAAATAAAAGATAAAAAAAAGCAACAATTAAAAATATGATTAAAGAAGCAATTTATGTGGATTCTTTTTAAAATGAAGATGATAAAAAATTTAAAAACCAATTAGCTTAAGAGTATTAAGTTGAGATGATTGCCTAATAAAAATAAATTAGAACTGCAAATCTAAATGTAGATAAAAAAGTGCTTGCAAAAATCCAGATGCTTATTTATGCTGGAGTGTTTCTAGAGATCTGTTTTGGAGCCTTGTCTATTGTAATTTTATTAACTGACTTACTTAAACAACCTGTAGGTTAAATTTTTAATTATTTTAGGAACTATTTGCTATTTGTATATTTCAGCTATGCTTTAATTCTTATCCCTAATTACTGTATTAAAACTCTTTCGAGATGTTAAGAGTCAAGAAGTATTGAATCTTATTTGGATATAAAAAGTGGGAAACAGGAAAAATAAAATTAATTAGAAATATTACTTTACAATTCCTCTTGATTAGACTAGAGCTGATGAATCTAAGAGAAAGTTTGAGCAAAGAATCAATATGCATATTAGATAATGATTATATTAATAAATCTATATTTGTTTATACTTATAGAAAATAAAGATTAATTAATTTCATTCAATCTCCTTATCACTAAATTTTATTAAATTATTTGATTAAAATTAACTTAATTAATCAGGCATTTTTATTAATCCCATAGATTATTTAGCAATCCTGGTTAATTTTTTACCACTAATTCTTTCTTTACCTAACATAGTTTTGAATCGACCATCTATAAGGCCTTCACTTCCATTATCAAATATATATGTTAGACCTAATTCATGATAAAAATCATTTCTAATCAAATTATAAAATTTACTCATAAAATTAAACTAAGTTAGGACGAAATCTTTGATTGTCTTTTATTTTATTGTATTCATAAATCATTTATTCTTTATTATATTTTGGATAATAACTATGAAAGTCAGCACCAACTTCAAAATTATTTATTAAAATAAATTAAGATTCTAACTATTATAGAATTACAATATATAAACCTTATTTTATTATTCTCTTTATTCTCTTTCTTTTTATTATTGATTATATGTCTCTAAAAGTTCCAATATTTAATTTTAAGTCTTAATTTCTTTATATGTTAATTTCTCAGCCTATTATTAACTTTCATCATCATCTTGATCTGAAGAAGAAACCGTTTGATAATCTGAAGAGTCTAAATCAACATTTTTTTCTTCTTCTTCATCTTAGAATTTCGAGATTACCTTCATCGATGTAGCCATAGATTTAGTCTAAGGAAATTCTGATTTTATTACTTACTCTTCTTAATTAGATGACTTTTATTACATCATAAGAGTAATTTCTAAGAATGTATATAAATATCTACATTTTAAAAGTTACTAGCTTATATTCTATTAGACTTTAAGCGATTTAATTTTCATTTCTTAATCTTAAATGTAAGATTTCATTTTACGATACTTAGCCTTATCTTCTCTAAATCTAGATCTAAATGGACCAAATTTCGGAGGTTTAGCAAGTTTCTATTAGACTTCAAGTTTCTCTTCTATTATTTATCCATTGTCCATTTCATCAATCAAATTACATTCATCATATTAAGCCATAAGCTATTAAGCTAGGGATGACATTTGAGTCACAGTCTTGTAAATTGAAAATATAAATGATTACAAATTTAACTATATTTTTATGACGAAGAGCATGGATATGTACTCTATCATTTCTTTCATAAAGACTTTACATCTTCTTCTAATAATTAGTTTTAAATTAACAATATTATTGTTATTCAACTACAAAATGCATATCTGGACAATCAATTACTGTATGATCATCTCTAAGACAACCATAACAAAAGACATTAATTAGATGATAACCTTTATTAAATATAATTTCATCTTTTATGTAATGAAATCGTTCCTAATTTATAATATAGAAAATAGGATACTAAATCAATTTAATTGGATTTCAATAGTTGAGTAAACAATGATTTATCTATGTAGACTAAAGATGAATAATTAACACTTCTTGCAGAGGCAGTTCTAGATAATCCAGTAAAAAATCCAATTTCTCCAAAATAGTCCTTTTATTCAAGTTTATTAAGTTTCTAATTGTTTCTTTAAAGAATAATTTCAATATTGCCACTTTAGATAAAATAGAGATGCTTCTCAGTAGCTATAGACTCATTTTCAAAGAAAATAAATTCTTCAGGTAAAGCAGTATACTATTTGAAAGTTTTGGTAACCTGTTTGAGGAATGTTTTTTAAAAGTTACGTCTTAAAGGAGGACAATATCCAAGAATAGTACCATTAACCTAGATTTCGAATTCAAATTTAAGTGCATAAGATAGATTGTCTGTAATATGTTCAAGATTGAATATAGCTTCTTGTTCCCAAATGTAAGTTAAATACTTCTTTACTTTATTTTATAATGGGACAGGTATTTATAATTTTTTCATGTATTTCAAGATTTAATTAGATTTTTTACGAATTTCAGCTTTTTTGTCTTCCATCCCTTACAAAGATGATCCGATACTATTTAAGGTTACTGAAAAAACTACAGTTGCTATCATAAGGAAAAATATTCCAAAAAGTCTTTCTAAAGGAGTTCTTGGGGAAATATCTCCATATCCAACAGTATTCATAGTTGTAACAGCCCAATAGAGAGAGTTAATATATTTAACTGACCAGTCTTCATCATAAATACCATAATGAAAAAGCCAATTGTCAGTAGAATCTTCATTAACAGCTATATAATGGAATATACATCCTAACCAATGAGACCAAAATAATACAAATCCACTCAATTTAATAAAACTTACAATAGTAGAGAGCATGATATTAAGTTAAATAGCATCTTCAATTTTATCAAAAAAGACTTTCAGCTTTGCCAATCTCAACAATCTTATAATTTTAATAAATCTCATAAATCTTACAAGTCTTAATAAAGATAGAGTTTAGGTGTATTTAGTAGCATCTTTTGATGTATCAGTTGTTGTGCTTTCATCTTCGCTAATTCCAGTTGAAGCTGTAATGATAGAATCATAAGGAAATGAGGCTGCTAAGTCAATCCAAAACCATAGTTTAATGTAATTTAGTACTATTTATTTCCTACTGTAAATTGGTATTCCTTTTCTATAGATACTAGTATTAAAAGTAATAATGATATCTGACATAAACATGATATCTATTATTTAATCGAGGGTGGAATTAATTTCGACATCAAAACTTAATTTAAAGGGAATGCTTAAGATTTCATAGAAAATCAGAAACATACAAAAGGTATCCCACATCAATTTGCCATATCCATCTGCATGAAATACCCAATTATCTCCTGAGGTTTAAATTAGACTTTTATTATTATCTTTGGTTTTCAGAAAACTCTAGATTTTAGATTTTACTTTTTGTACAATCGCCTACCTTGTCTTTAATTACTGAATTACTTATAGTTCTTTTTTTCGATGAACACTGGTTTTGTAGTTCTAAGTGTGCTAGACAAAGATTCAAATGGCAGTTCTAATTATTCAATCTATTTCTTCTGTTTTTAAAATTCATCTTCGTCAGATGAATTCTCTAATTTATCATTTAGTGTATATAATTCAAATTAACCTAAGGGTCTCTTTCTAAAATCATTAGTTCTGGTTTCTTTGATTTTCTTTCTAAACTCTGTCTATCTTTACTAACTAATACTTCTCATGTATTTACTCTCCTTATCTCTGAAGTCGTAACTGTTGTCACAGTTTGCATACCTCCTCTTCTAAGTCCTAACTTCGAGTTAATGACAGTAAACATAATTATTTATATAATATATATATATATATACGATAATTATAATTAATAATTCATAAATTTGGTTTTTTGAGTTCCATTCTATTATCATTGAAATTAGCTTTGTTCTATGCCTATTATTATGCTTATTCTTGTTGTTCTAGAGCTAATTAATATTTTTCTAAAGACTCTTCAACAATTTTGGTAGCTTTTTAAAAGCAGAAATGGAATGTTTCAATAAATGTGTCCATATGTCTATAAAAAATAAAAGTAATATATACTCTTTAGTATGTTAAGGTTAAAGATTAACTCTCAATCTTGCTTATCCCATTCTAACGATGGGATATTCAATTCCATTACAATGAATACCTTCATCTATCATTAGTCTTGTGACAACTCTACAAACCAATTCATTGCCAATCAACAAAGGCAAAATGGGAGATGGATATCCTATGATTTAATAGCCTCTTGAATTAAGTTCTTTTTTCATGTAATGATAATTCTCTAAAACCTTAATTCTTAATCTATTTCCAACTTCACTATTAAGAATTCTTAATTAAGCCAAAGCTGTAGCACACTATACAGGATTTACTGAATTAGTAAACATGTATGCTGATGAAAAGAATTTAAGATAATCAATCACTTCAAATGAATTGCAAGCAACCCATCCAACATTAGTAGATAAACATTTTGATCCACCTGACATCAATAAAACATTAGAGAAATCCTACAATCCTTATAACTCAAATACTCCTCTTCCTATTGTTATATATATATTATTAATTACCTGTTTTACCCATGCATCCAAAATCATGAGCACAGTCTATTAATAGAAATGCTTCATATTTCACAGTCAACTTTTATAAAGCCACCAAATCAGTATAATCACTATCCATGCTAAACAATCCTTCAGTGACTACTAATATACAAGCATCAGGATTTGCTGTTCTAATTTCTGATACTTTTTTCTCCATTGCTTCCAAACTCAAATGTGGAACTCTTGAAACATTTTTTGTGGCTGCAAATGCTCCTTCTGTTAAACAATTATGACATAATTCATCCATCACCACAAAATCATATGGTCTATTTTACTATACATTTTTATACCTTATTAAACCCTTTATTATTCCAAATCCTGCCAACCATCCAGCACTGTAAAGAATTACTTCCTTCATTCCCCAATAATCTTTAAGCTCCTCCTTTAACTACATGTAATATTTCGATGCACCAAATGCTAAAGGTGCTCCACAGGAATTTACTGAGTATTCTTTTGCAGCATTTGCAGCTGCTTCCTTTTAATTATTCAAACTCTAATACTTTAGCTTATTCATTTGTACACAATCCCAAGTAATCAGCTGATGCAAAGTTTATACCATAAAATATATCTCCATAATCGTCCATTCCTATTTTTATTTTTCTTTTCCTTACCATAACATTCCTATGCTGGAGGAGACATATTTCTTCTCTCATAAAGAATAATTTTCTATTTCCTCAAAGACCCTACTAAATTCTGGAATCCCTTCACTCTCTCAAACAAATTCTACTTTTACTTTAACTATTTTACCTTTCCTTCAACATTTTTATATTCCAAATGACTCAATTTCAAATTTGAGATTGTTATACTTCTATCGAATTCCTAATTTGGATTCAAACTTGGATACTTTTACATCTCTTTTCTTCTCTTTTTTAATTCAAATATTATCTTCCCTCAGAAATTCCTGATTTGAATCATTCAAAAGTACTACACGAATTTTTCATTATTAATTAAATGCGTATTATTTTATTACATAATATTATTAAATTATGTATCTAAATTTCAAATTTATTTCTTTTAATCATCTCTTTTTATAAACACATGGCTGCAATATCTACTTTCCCAAAGACTACCAATCTTTCAAATTTGCATCTTTGTGTCCTAATATTTGATAAACTCTCTTCTAATTTAAAGGACCATTAAATTGGCAAACCTCTGTTATTTTTTCAAATACAAATAATACAAAATGACTATTATGTTCATCCTAATCATTTAATATTATATTACTCTTTTTAATATTTTCATTCCCATTCCAGTAACTAAATTTACAAAATTATCTATAGAACTCATTCTACTTTTAACTTCAGCAATTATTAAATGTCCATTTTTTTTTAAAACTCGAAATGCTTCACCCAAATAATCTAAATAATTTATTCCCATTAAAGACAATGAAAAGATTGCCACATCACAACTACAATTATCCATGGGTAAATTAGAAATATCTGTCTCTATTATATATGGTTTCAATCCAACTAAATCAAAGCTTTTCACAGTTATCAATTTATTTAATCTTTTATCCTTCTCAAAATACTCCTAAATCTCACCTTAACCACAACCCAAATCGCAAATCATTCTAAATCATATTATTTATTTATAATTACAATTTTTTATTTGAAAATTATTCGCTCTCCCTTAATAATTTTATTATATTTCCTACAGGACTCTCTGGCCATTTCTCTATTTATTAAGCATATCCAGTATGATAAATCTTAAACTCTTCTGGATTTTACTTAAAATGTTTCTATGCTTCCTCACTATTTACTGTATACATATATTCATTTAACAATCTAAATTTTGATCCTTAATTCTTAAATTATCAAACCTTTTATGCGTTCTTCATCCTATTCCCATTTCCTCTATACTTTCAATTCTTTTTTATTCTTTTTACTAATATTTTACTAATTCACACTTTTATTCCCTTTCACTTTACCAAACATTAAAATATAATTTTTCTTTTTATTAATACAAAAATTATTTATTTTTTTTTTTACATCAAAATTTATCATATAATATTATATTATATTTAAAAATCAAAAATTGGTTTAATTTTTAAAATAAGCAAAGTATTAAAGTAATTAAGTTTAATTATATACTTTTTTTTTGGGTATCCTTTCTGTAGGAATTTAACAATTTAAATTTCTATACTTTTAAGGAAATTCTATAGATTGAATTTAAGAACATAATTCATTCTTTCTTATCTATCCTTACGAATCAAAATTGTTTATCATATTAGTGTAGGCATAATATAGTTTAGCTATTGATGAAGTGAACCTTTTTTCATTTAGCTATATTGTATTCTTATAAAAATAAACTATTTTTTTAGTAGCCATCATTTCTAATTACTTTAAATCTTTCATTAAATAATTTATAATCATAACCTAAACCAATAATGTAAAAAGAAAAAATGATCCAATTATTTTTAAACTTACATCCAATGATTAGGTTTAAAATCCTATTTGTTTATCATATATTTCTATTTACTACTTTTTATATAAACTTCCATCGTATACTATCAACAAGAGGTAATTTAAATCAATCAGTTTTTTTCTTAAAACTATAATGTTTCTTTTATAGACACTATTGTACAAATAAAAGATATTTTCCTCTTAATTTGTAAATTAATTCCAATCTGTCTCATTAAACCCTGTTAAACTTTAATTGTATATTTTTATTAAAACTGTTACGCCATTAGCATAAATGTCACTAATCACTATATTACCATTTGCATCAACCAAATAATATTATGATGTATTGGTTTGAATTTTTGGCATCCTTGAGAAATCTAAATCCTATCCTATCAATCCATCGAATTATGTATGCGATAAATTAGTTGTTTATGATATAAATACAACATTAATCCATGAAACATAAGGATCACTAACTATAATCTATTTACCTGATCCCATATGAGTCATATGATCTTTATACCATTATCTACTGTGTGGATAATAATTTTCAAGTGCATATCCTCTATTTTATGTAAAAAACTATTCTTCTCCAACATGTGCCATCAATGTTAGCAATTAAAGATCATAAATTCTCAAAGTTTCAGTTAATAATGATGTTAATTTCAATATATTCTCATATTTACTAATATTTAATCCATTTGTCAAATTGCAAAAAGCAAAGCAAAATGAATAAAAATATGCATATGAATCATTATATTATTTATCATTCAAGCAATTATAAGGCTTCTCAATTTGGAAATCATTTTCTATCAACTTATACAACTAGTTAATTGATAAAAGCTATCTCGTACTATCTTCAAATACATCTAAAGTTGATGCTTTCTCTAAATAACTCAACATATTAAGATGACTTTAAGTTTCTTTATCAAATATTTCTTAATTAATAGCCATTAATTCTTCCGTAACCATATACATATATATTAAATTGCTAGCTATAAAAATTATGGCACTTAAAATTGTAACAACTATGTGGAAACAACAAATCTAATTGCTAATTCTCCAATTTCTGCATAAAAAGTTTCTATAAATCTATTTTTTCTGAATCATATAAAATCCCTTATTAACAAGAAATTTATTTTTTAAAAACTTTGGATTCTAAGGGCTGAATAAAAAGCATCAAGATATAATTATTTTTTAAAGTTTTTTAATACAGTAAATGAAAAAGTGTCTTCTGATTAAAAAATTAGAAAATAATGGTTTAAATAAATACCATAAAACTTTGTGGGAAAGTATAAAATTTAATTTGAGTATTATTTTCAAAATTCAAACTATGATAAAAATTGTATTCTAAATTTAATGATTTTTGATAATGTAAATAAAAATTTCTTATTAAATAAATTTATGAATAATCAAAGTTTAAAATGCTTCTTTCAAAAATATATAATTTCAATATTATTAGAAATTTCTCTAAACAAAGAATGATTTATAAATCATAATCAATACAATGGAAGAGTTATTTTTAGAATTCATATTTATTCAATTCACAAATTGTTTATAAAAGAAACAATTGTATAATTTCAGTTTGGCGGGGTAATAATTTTTGGTCTAATATAATTTTTAGTCAAAAATAATTTTATTGAATTACATGATATGTATAGCTTTGAAGAGAACTCAAATAAAAATTTTTAGTTCATTTTAAAATATAACTAATATTATATTTTGAATATTTATTCTTAAGGTAGCATTCTTCTTTAATGATAGAATTTTATAAAAAATAAATATTAGAAAAGGGAAATATTAGTCATCTATTATTAATTTAAATTTAAATGTTTTTTTCTTAAGAGTACTCAAAAGATTAAAGAATTAATCAAGAACTTTATCAAAACTATATATTTGAAATTTATACCCTAAATTCTAGAATTCATTTCCATTATAAAAAAGATAGAAATATTAGACGATAAAATTAATAAAAATTTAACTACTAAATGATATAAATTAAATTTATCCATTTCATTCTGTTATGCCTAAGGCACTTTATAATCTATCCACCAACTTTGATCCACCTATATCCGAGGCTGCATTCAACATATCTCCTATTTTACATTTTAAAGAAATGATTTACTCTTGCAATTATTCGATCAATTAATTTGAGGATTCTTGAAGTTTATCATCAATTTTACTTTCAACCATAGTTTGAGGGATTTTATACTCATTATTTGATCTTTAAATTTCTAACTAATTTTATTTATCTTCTAATTCTTAAATATTTTAATTTAGGGAATTGATTTAATTTTCATATTCCTTAATTTATATAATCATTTTTTCATTTGCCATCTATATTCTTTTTGTATATTCTTAATTCTCTTTTTATTATTATTCTAAATTTTCTTTTGCACTTTCTAAGAACTTAATTACACTCTATTATTCAGTTTCATTATATTATTACTATTTTAAATCTACTTGCAATTATTAAATAATATCTTCTTTTTCTCTTAATTTCATATTAAAATTCGTTGTCAAATATTATAAATCTAATTTACTTTTTTCTTCCCCTAATTTTATATCATCATCCTTTTAATTTATTTATCTCTTTAGCTCATCATTTTCAGACCTATATTATTAAGATTGTTATTCCAAAGTTTAAATTTATAATGTTAAATTTTCAATCTATAAATTATGATTATTATTTATCTCTTCAAACTACTGTAACCATTTCACCTTATTATTTCTATTTTCTTTATCCAAATCTTAAACTTTTAATTGTGTTTCACTCAATAATGAATTTTAACTTTTTAAAGCTAAATTTTATTCCTAAATCTCTGACAATTATTATTGTTTTTCATTTAATTATTCTGTTTTCATTTCTAAATTAGCTTCAAGATCCTCAATTTATTTTTATAAATTTTCTTTTTCCTTTTGCCATTCATCGTTTTCACTAAACAACTATTATTGTACTTCCTACAAGTCATTTGTTAATTTATTTGAAATTCTCTCCTTCTCTGATATTAATTTACTTATCGTATTATTCTACTCTTTTATCTGCTCTTAAAATCCTAAAATTACACTTTATTGTTTTCCAAATTATTCTTATTATTCTTAATTCTACTTATCAATTTATAATAATTTTTATTTTAAATTGTTGTTTACTTCTTATAATACAGATTTCTCTGATCTTAATTCCTAGTTTTCAGCTTATATTTATTCTAATAGTTATTATTAACTTTATATTAAATCCTGATTTGAATTTTCATTCTAACTTTTCTCTTATAGAGAAATCAAATTAAAGTTTGAAGTCCTCAACTCCTCTTCTAATTATTAAATTCTTATTTGACTTTTTTGAGTATGTGTCTCAAATTCAATTTTATGAACCTAATCTTATTGATCTAGTTTTTCTTTACATTAATCTAACTATAATTTGATTTTTTATTATAATTAATCAATGATAATTTACTATTCATTTATTAGTTATTCGCTTTAATGTATTTTCTATATAAGTTCTTAAGATTAGTTTTAAACTTCAGGAATTTTCTCTTGATATGATCTTATTTATTGTTGTAATTAATTGATTTAATTATGAAATTCATTATTTTCTTATTATAATTATATTTCCTTTTATTCATATTGAGATTTTTGAATTTTATTTTATTCTAATTAATATTCAAATCGCTATTGCTCTTCTTAAATCTTAATTTATAATAATTAATTCTATTTTGTTTATTCTTCAATATTTTTTTCGTCATCCTACAATTTAAGCTTTTGATCTCTAATTTAATTATCTTTTTCTTAAATTTCATATAAAATTTAGTTTATTTTCATTTCGGCATTTTTAATTTAACTTTCTTACTATGCATTCTTTTATAATTATTATGTTTCTAAATTCTTCAACTTAAGTTATAATTCCTAATTTAAATTTTATAAATCACTTTATGAAGCTTTTTACTTTTAGATAGTTTCATCATAAGTTTTATTCAACTATAATATTTCAATATCTTTCTATTCTAATTATATAAGTATTTCATTAATTTTTTTTTTTTAATTTTCATTATGAAAATTTAAAAGTTAATTCTCATTTTTTAAATTATCAACTACTTATTTTAATTCAATAATCTCATGGTTCTTATTTTGTAATTACTCAATAAAACTGTCTTTTTCATTTGAAACTGTGTCTCTATATTTTTAATTTTGCAACTCTATTTAAGAATTTAATAAATTTATTTATAATTCTAGCTTAATTATTTTTTAATTTATTGACGATTACAATTAAACTAATATATTAGGAATCTATGTTTGATTATCTAGAGTTTCTTGATTATTAAATTCCTTATTTAAAATTTAAGTTTAATCAAATATATCATTCAGGATTTTTTATAACTATGCTAACTGAATCTCCTTAGAATGAATACCTGATTTTAATTAAGTTTCCCTCTCAATTTATTATTTTATTTAGTCCTATAATTTATTTAATTAATCTATTTATTAAGAATTTGTCTACTCTGATTAAATCATTTCTAAATTTAATCGATTAATCTAATTTGTAAATTATTAAATATTTTCTTAAAATCCTTTAATTTCTTAAGAATGTTTCTCTATCATCTATTCGATATTTCTTTAGTTCTCATTTTTTAAAGTCTCATAATCAAATATTTTTAACTATAAATCGTATTATAATTTTTCAATTTTTAATTGAAATTCAGTTAATTTTTACTGAAAATCTTATTGTAATTATATTTTTATTTAATTCATTTATTATTATTATACTTATACTTAAGAGTTTAATTCTTAAATTTAATATTAATACTATTAAATCTAAAATTTATAGTTGTATATTTACTTATTAATCAAAAACTTTTTCTTGATCTTTTTATGTAGTATTCTATTATTGGTATTAGTTAACTTAGTATTCTAACTTTACAACTTTGTCTTATTATTAATAAATTTAAATATTATTTTCCTCTATTGTATTTTTTAGTTGTAAGATTTATTATTTTAATTAAATAATTTAATTTTCTTATTCTTTAATTTTATTTTCTGCTTCTTATTTTTGATGATTTAAATTTTGATTTAAATTATCTTATTTTTGATAAAGTTCTCGAATTTTGTCTTATAATAGTTTAGATTTATTTTCCTCATTAATAAATTATTATTTTAAAGAATTATAATCTTCTTATAAATTATTATACTATTAAACAGTTATTTAATTCTTTTTAGATAAATTGTCATAATCAATTTGAGATTTTTATAATTATTCTTGTATCTATATGATTTTTTTTTCATCTTAAAGAATTTATTATTATAACTAATTATTGTTAAAATTTTAATCTAATTATTTATTTAATTCTTGCACTTAAAACAATTATGAATTATTTGGTTTTTCTTTTTGAATATCCTTCATTAATTAAGCATTTTAACAGTTAACTTCAAAAGACTATTTTTTTTATTCTTTAAGTTCATCAATTTCTTATTAAAAATTTAATTAAGATTAGATAGCAAATTGTGGAGAAGAATCTTAGTTTGATTAAAGTATTACTGATTCTATATCACTCACTAATGGAGTCTTTGGTTAAGTTGAATTTTAAATATATGAAGGTGTAATCTTTTCCTCGAAAAAGACTTTTTTAGCAGTGCTTTCAGATAGTTATTTATCAGGTGTTAGCATTTACTATTTTTTATCAGTTGCTTAATCTTCTGTGACTACGGATATTAAACTTATTGAATCAATATCAACCTCTCCTAAAGGTATTAATTTAATTTTTGCAAAAATTTTTGCATGTTTATCAGGACACTTATCTAAATGAAATTACTCATATATGTCTATTTTCTTCATTAAAAATACCATTTTTTTTTTGATTTAAATATGTTGAAAAATCTAATTAACATTGACCTGCTACTTTATTTCCTTTTTCAGCGATTATAACAACAGTTAATTAAGCTTTTTTCTCTTAATAGATTCCATTGTTTAAGAAAATATTCGATTATATTGACAAAGTTTCATTAATCTATGCAACACCTTTATTGAAATCTGCCAATTATGTTTCAATTTTTTAATTTCCTACATGATTACATGATTATAATTTTACCTCTTTTTAAAATTACTTGCATCTTAGATTGAAAATTCACATTGATTTATACCTTTTCAATGTGAATATTCAATTAAAATTTGAATGGTTTGGACTCCATATCGTTATAATTATTTATTATTTAAATTCTCAATTTTATAATTCATATAACTCAATAAATTGTATTTTATCACATTTGCAAATGTATTTGGTATTTGCCTCTTATAATGCTGTGTAAATGGGACTGACTATTATTTAATATATTATTAATACATAAAAGTTCATTATCTTATTGTATAAATAAACAAATCCATAATGTATTTGTCATTTTAAAATTGAATATTTATTATAGAATTTTTGATAAATTTTGTTTAGATAGATCTACAATATGTACTAAAGTATTTTTAGTTATCTTATATTTTAATTCATCATCTAAACAATCAAAAATCAATACTGGTTATTAAGGATTATAAATTTATTTACTGAATATTTATTTAATTTTTTATACCTGAGGATGATTTAAATCTTAAATTTCCCATTTTTCTGTTATTAAAATATGTTGATTAATCATATCTTAAACTTCATATGGTGATATCTGAATTAATTCTAATGATGCTTATTTTTCTTATTCTAAAAATATTGGTTTTGCATGATGATTAAATAAATTTAGTGAATCTAAATAAATCCAAAACTATTTTGGTGTATAAGTATGAATTTTTAAAGCAATCCTAATAATCTCATAATAAATATCTTCATCATCTAAAAATATTTTTGACATAAAATATGGCAAATTATCAGGTTTATTCATTAGAATCTCCTTCTTCTTATAAATTACAATTGCAATATTAAAACTGAATATAAAATATCTATCATTTATCAACATTGTATTTTCTATTATCATCTATGCAATTGGAAACGAAGCCTTATTAATACACAAAGTTATAAACCAAGGTATAGCATACAATTAAGGTGAAATATCATGTAAAGATAATCTGTTATACAATTCCATATCATGATATTTTAATAATAAATTGAATACAGACAATATCGATTATATTCCTGAATAGTCCTAAGAAATAGCTAAAGATTTTATACATTATCAAAAAAATTAGTCATATATCTTCGAATAAATTCATTGAACATAGAATAAATTACTGAAATCTCTATACCTGCCTATAAAAATATAATAAATGGAGCAGCAATTTCATGTAATCCCTATTTATAACTTATCTTATTTGATATAACATAATATGTGAGTAATTATTCAAGTTTAGTTTTTAGATTTTAATCAAGTAAATTTCCTCTAGTTCTTATCACATCAAATCTAATTATATTTTATTATACTTTATTACTCTTTAATTTTATTGATTTAATAAAACACTTTCAATTGGATAAATCACTTTCAAATCTATATCCATCAATTATGGCCACATCACAGCTCTTGTATATAAATAATTTGCTTTAGATATAATTTAAGAGATGGCTATCTTAGAATTTTCACTCTTTGATCTCATTATTTATAAATTAATTTTTTATATATTAAGCAAAATAAAAAATATTTTAATCACTTTTTTGTTTATCTTTTTCTAATAAAATTTCTCCTGATTTCATTATCAACAAACATATAATGATTTCTAGCTGAAATTTAATGAGAATAAACGAAATGCTTCTCTTCCTTTATATCTTTAGTTGCGAAATCTATATATTCATTAAGATTCTTAAAGTGATGTTTAATTAATGTTTTCCAATTAGTGTTTGTTATATGATTTTTTTATTCTAAGTTTTCTAACAGCAATGCAAACTTTGATTCCTATTCTTATAATCTATTCTTCTCTTTAGAAAATGAATCTTTAATTTGCTAAAGAGTTTTTAGAACGCCTTCTTCAAGCGAACTAATATCTGATATTAAGCTACTTAATCTTGAATTTTTATTTTGCTTTCTTACTATAACACTTTTAGAGCATTAATATTGTTGTTGCTTTGAGATACTAGGAGAGCGAAATTAATTTAAATAGAATTCATGTTCTATAGGAGGTAATTTTACTTAGGCTTAAATTTATTCTAAGAACAATTAAACATCTTATTTAGATTTAAAAGCAGTTGATTGCTTAGGAGTTGAAGTATTTTTTTATCTTTTATAATTAAAGCAAATTTCAGCATATGTGTCATCAAGCATGATTAGTAAATAACAATATAATTATAACTTATTCAATTTAAATATTTCAAAATAAACTTGAGAAGTAAAACTAATTCATATTAATCGTTAAATTCAAGATGATAATATTCTTAACTTCTTTATGAATAAGTTAATAGTTATTTTTCGGAAAACATTTATTATTTTCTGGAAAATAAAACTAAAAATATTTTATCCAAATTAAAAATTCAAAAGAGATATATTCTTTAAATAAAAAAAAAAATTTTCACCTTAAGCTTTTATTAAAATGTTTCTTATATTAATTTCTAATTTAAAAATAAAATTTAACTCTATCAAATAAAAATAGAATAATTTTTAAGTTTCTATTTATTGATTATATTGCTTATGACATACATTGTGTAGTTTGTAAATCAAAATATAAACAAAATTAATTTCATTTTAATCATTAAAAATAAGGCCATAACTTTTATTATAAATTTATTTTATTCCTAGATAATGTTGTATCACTAGGTAATGTTTTAATTCTTGTAGAATTACATATTTAAGAGTCTTATTTCATAATATTGAATTATTTATTTAAAAATTTACTCTATTTACTATTTAATTAAATTTATTTTGGTAAATTGTCAGATGATTTCGATTGAATTAACTATTAAGTCGATCTTTCAAACTATTAACTCTTTTTTTAGGCTAAAAAATACTAGTTAAGTTCATTTAGACTAGGTTAATTAATTCCAGGTAATTTTGATTAATATATATTTTTAATTTTAATTTTTTTAGCATTTTCAAGAACATATTAAGCAATAACACTATGAGATGTTTTTCTAGTGAAAATATTATGATTTTATTCTTATTTTAATCTAGGAGTGAGATATTAATGATGTCCTGAATCATTTATTTTTAATTTACTAAATTAAGTTTTCTAAAATTAAAGTTTAGAAATAGTAACAGGAGAAGATTCGTAAGAAGAATCAAATTAATCCTAATTTATTAGATTATATTTGATACAAATTTCTTAGTCATCACTTCATGATACTTTAATAATTTGTCTCTTGATACAAAAATACTATTTTTAGGCTCTTGTATACATGTTCTTCTTCTTAATACAAGATGGGAATTTCTCTTTCTTTGGAGTAACAAAAAGATTTTTCTTTCAAGTTCAGGTTCCAATTTAGTGATAGGTCCTTAATATTGTTGAATACAATTAGTTTTGGCTCTCTTATGAGTAATTTTTATAATCGTAGGTAAGTGTCCACTTCTACTTCTATGATGACGATAATGTTTTTTATGATTAGATCTTTACATAAATTCTAATTAAGTTAATAATCATACTATACTGCATTTTTAATCTATTCATCTTCTTTTTTTTTAACACTGCTGCATCTTTTGAATGTTAAAAGACTTAAATTGATGGAGCTAGATTGTTTAGTCTTTTTTATTTTGAACCCACATACTCAAATTAACTTACTCTTCTTATAAAACACTGTTTCTTAGTATTTTCAAGAACAATATGACTAGTAGTTGATACTACATCAACATTTTCTACTTTCTCTGATCTAGAAGATCTTCTAGCTGACTATCGAAAATATGAAGTAATTGGTATATTTAAATTATTTCTAAATTTTGGTTGTAATCTCTATTATTGATTCATTTAAAGTAAAGTATTGCTAGGTAACTCAAAAGATCGAGAATACCAAGTCTTTTAATTTCTTAATTCTGAAAGTCTTAATTTCAGTGGTAGCATATCCATATTGCTCCTTTGTTATTTAGTCTCCTTTAAATACATTTTTAACATTAAATTTTATATTGACAAAAATAGCATTAAATTTAGACTCTTACTAATAAGTATATATTAATTCTATATTACTCGTTTCAATTTTGATTATCAATATTGTAATATGAAAATCATTAACAATTTAGAGAGTATTATTTATAATTAATTATGAGTGGAATTAAAGGAATTGCAAGAGCCAATTTAAAATTAGTGGAGCTTGTTTAAAAAGGATTTTCTATTTAAGGAAAAAGTTCAGAAGAACAACTAATGAATTTTGAAAGAATCATTTCAGAACATAGTAACATTCAAATGAATTAATAAAGATAGAAAGCACGATAAATAATGGTTATTTAAAAACACAAGATTATATGAACTACCCAGACCCTCCAGATATAGAGATCTTTATGAAAGAGAATTGAAAAGAAAGAAGGATAGAAGAACAATTGCATTCCTTTGTAAATATGTTATGGCTGAAAAGAATGTTAAAATACCAATGAAATGAGTCAATATATTATAATAATAATAATAAATAATGTAAATTTAGGACAGTTTATTTTTTCAAAGTCAACTATATGTAGCAGAGTTATGTGAACCTATAAGTTTGATAGAATTTGTAGTAGATGATGTACAAGCAAATTCGTAAAATGAACAAAAAATTTCATCAGAACTGTAAGTTACAAATAGTAAATAAAAATAAACAATTGAAGATAAGAAGAGTATAAAATTTTAAAAGTAATCTAGATAGTCAACCCATCTAAACCTAATGTAATTCATATTAAATAAATAAAAACTAATAAATAAGAATCTTACTCTAAAGGAAGGAATTGGATTATCAAGAAATTACATGAAGACAGCTAATCAAAATAAACAATTACATGCTTACCTAATTTGCCCAAACCTATAAAAAATTAAGGAAAGTTATTTTCAAACACAGCTTCAAGGTAAATAAAATAGAGATTCAATAAATTTATTGTTGATTAGAATAAGAATCAATTCATTATGCAAAATGATATTCTACAAAGATAAAATTCTTTTCTACCAAATTAGAGTAATAATATATTAGATATTATTATAGTTAGATTAAAATCAGAGTCTCCAAAATAAATGCCGATTTATGATATTAATTTTTTTCAGAGCTTTCAATAATATATTTTTTGAAACTGAAGATATTTTTAATCACTTAATAATTTTCATATATCAATATTTTATTTGAACTGAAATAAAACTCTTTTCAATGTTTTTAATTTCAAAACATAAAAATTATGAATTATTTGATAATAATTAATCTTTTTTCCATAATTAATTGATAAATGAATATTTCTATTATTTTAAATTTATCATAATTTTACTTATTACTTTTCATCCATTTAATTAAGTATTAAATTTGTGAATAAATAAACAACGAATTTATGTTTGAGGGGTAATAGAAAGAACAATAAATAAAAAAAATTATGTATGAGATTAGTAAAATAAATCATAGATAATAAAAAGAAAATACAAGTATTCATTTTAAAAAGTAATTGACTTCGAGATTTTTTAAATCTAAATTAGGGCCATCTTCATTTGCCATATCCAAGTCGTAATCGTCATTAGATTGTCGAAATTTTCTATTTTCTTTATGTTCTTAACTTTATTTAAATGAAGTATAAGATTTTGAATCTTTTCTTTTGGTGAATTAGTTAGAATTATTATGAATATATGGTTATGATTCTACCTGTATCAAAGTGTGATTACTAATTTAATAATTATTTTATTTGCTTGTAGCTTAACTTTTAGGTTCAATAGAAGTGTTTTTTTACAATTAAATCTCATCATGTTAAATTAAAGAATTATGATCGAAGTATTTTTCATGTAATTATTTCATAAATTTAACGTTGTGTTAATTATCTTATTTTAAATGAAAAGCTTCTCCTTCTTCATCAACAGGAGGAACTAAGTCAATTTCAGTTGACAATCTAACACTAGGTATAGTATTAGGATCTATTAATTTGTCTTAAAATTGCATTTCCATTTAATTCAATTCCCAATCGTAAAGTTGATTATCATAATCTTAAAGCTGTTTTTCAAATAAATTTCTCAAATGAGAATAATTTGGTTATTATTAAAATAGTAACGATTTAACATGTTAGAAGAAATGTATGAAACACTAATAATAGAAATAATATAACTTAATACTTTAGGCAAATTAAAGCAAAGTTAATTTAAGGGAATTCCCATTTTAACTTATAGTATTTAATCGTATTTGTCTTCCTTATGAATAGCTTTAACATTAGACCAAGGTAATTCTCCTTTTACAAAATAAATTAACATATAGCCTAAACTTTCTAGGTCATCTCTTCTGGATTATTCCATCCCTAAATAAAAACATTATAAATACACTACAAAGTATTTATACTTGCATAACGAGCAGTTCCTATCACTCCTGTTTTTTGCGAAAATTCAATATGTTTCCCATCTGCCAGTCTATAATATTTAGATAAACCAAAATCAATTAAATAAACTAAAGAAGTATCATCTTTAGATATTAGAAAATTCTCAGGTTTTATGTCTCTATGTATAAAATTCATGCTATGAAATACTAAATTATGAAATTAGATACAACCTTCCAAACGATCAATCAATTAAATTGCTAATTGTAATGTGGTTTGTAAGGAAAATCTACCCCCACATTTTTTTAGTAAACATTCGAGATTATCTCCTAACAAAGTACTCATATAATAAGAGAATTATCGATCTTTTCCATTATGAAGGAATTCTGGAAATCCTAAAATAAAAATGATAGAATTTAACATAGAGTACCATTAATACCTTTCAATTATTTCAATATTAATATTTCTCTACTCATCATTCTCAATTATAAATTCCGATATTCGAATTTCGTTGCACAATATTCTTTTTCATCCAAATCAAATGTTAGATAAACTATCCCAAAACTACCACTTCCTATCTTCTTTAGTAATTTGAATCTTTGATCAATAATTAACCCTGGTTATAAACAATTATTCTAATCCATTTTATTATTAAATTTAATATGTTAAACAATTTAATAACTATAATTGCTGAATGTCAAATCAATTCAGAATAAATTAAGCAACTTTTCATTGATCCTCATATGGCATTTTAAATGCTCTCCACAAATGGACATGACATCGATCAATCTGATATTAAAAGGTTTATCTCTCTTAATGATGAAGAAATTAAACATTTAATCAACTAATTCAATTCTGACTCTGATGTAAGATTTACATACTCAGAGTATATTTTATATAATTATGTAGTTTCATTAATTCTTTGAAACTTAACAACAATAATCACATCAAAGATACCCTAATCAAACTATTTTAATAGGAGGCAATTAATTTTAAGTAAATTCTTTGTGTTTTCCATAGATTTTAGTAAAGTTTAAATACTCAAAGAAGATTCCAATTTCAATCCTACTCAGCTCTTCAATTCAATAGATTAACTTGGCAAAGGTTACATAACCTATAGAACTTTAAAAAATTCCACAAATTTATCTAACGACTATATCTCAGCTTTCTTCAGATTTCTTGATAAAGATAACAATGGTAGAATATTTGAAAACGAATTTTTATCAGCCTTTAAATCCTCTTAAAAACAACAATTAGCTGATTAATACAAAGATTTGAGATAAAGTTAAGAAAAAGAGAAATAAGTAATTTAATAGTGCCAATAAATCTAATAAAATCTATAAATCAGTGAAGAAAAAAATAGTCAATAAAGAATTAAATAAGTCTAACAATTACTATAAATCAGATAAAATCTTGATCGCTCCAAAGGATAAAATTCACATTCATCCTTACTAAAAGTAAGATAGTAATTGTTATAAATTGACTTTATAAGAAGAAACTCTTAACGCGAAACATTTGAAAGGCTTCTAAAGTACTAACATTAATTGATCAAAAATATCAAAGAAAAAAATGAAGAAACAACCTAAAAATAAAAAAATCTTAGTAGTCTTCATGATTAATTATACACTATGAGAACGCAATAAGACCTAACTCTCAAAAGAAAACGAGAATATAGTATTCATAGTTAATCTTAACTATGATTAATTTTTTATTGCCTATTATTAAATATCAAAATATTACTTATTTCTAAATAAACATTCAGTTTAACAATTTTTATTTCTTGAGACTTTTTAATTTTTAAATGATTATTATTAAATATTTAAAAATAATCAATAAAAATAGGTTCTAAAATTATTAAAATTTAACTAATCGCCTTTCTAAACTAATTCCTTTTTCATATAAGATCTTGATTCTCATTATTTTTTGAAATATAATAATTATATGAAGTAATATACATAAGGGTTAAATAATACCTGTTGATATCTTGATCATTGAAATATAATATTAAACAATTAAATTTAATCAGCTAAGATAATAGTTTGGCTCAATTTTTAATTATAATCGTAATATACTAATAAAGGTATAACATCAAATAATCATCAAGAATAATTTAGAATTTATAAATCAAAAATTTTAATCATCATTAAATTTTTTGATTTATTAAAGAAAGTTACAAAATATTTTATTATTAATTACGCAATTTACTAATAAGCTACTTATATTGCTGAAAATAAATTAGCTTTTATTAGATTCCTCAAAATTGATACTAGCTAATTTTAGTAGTGTTAATATTTTGAGCTAACTTTCAATTTCTATTTTAATTTATAAATAAAAGATTTTCTCAATAGATTAAAGTGGACTAAAAAATGAGAGAATCAGTGATCATAATTATTTAGATTAAATTATTCAAAAAAATGGACTTGTTAACTTAATATTGCATAATTTAGCCGAGCTTCAAGAGTATAAATTATAAGGCAAAATTAATTTAAAATTGCATTCTTATGAAAAAACAATGATATTAGGTAAATCTCAGTAATGGATTAGGAGAATTCAAAAGATTAAAGTAAAAGAAAATACTTAAAAATCTCGCTCATAATATTTGATTGAACTATCAAAATTTGTATATTAATTTATTAATCTTTTTTTGGTTGTCTAAAAAAATATTATTGGAATACTAAGAAATTATTTGAAAAATTTAAAAGGAAATTTTCCAGCAGATAGGATTTCCAAATTTAAACCTAATGTTGGATGGTTTATTAGACCTCTTGCTATTACTTTATTAAATTATTAATGCTGAGATTTTCAGCAACTTTCAACTTAAATTAAGGCTGAAATACAAAAAAACAGAAGTTTACTACTTCTTTTGGATAATGTTGCAATTCAAAATAAAAAATATATCAAGGTAGATTTTCTAATAGAATGAAATAATTAATTTTTCTCTCATTTTAGCTATACCTTCTTGTGAACATTTAAAGCAAAATATAGACAAAAAAATAAATTAGAACAAATTTCATTTTTTATCATTTACTAACTTTATTTTTCAATGATTATTTCTAATTCATCATTTAGATAGATAGTTTAAAACTTTAATAGATTGAATATATGGGAATTAAGGTAGTTTTTATGAATGATAAAGGTTTGAATTATATATGAATTAATAGAATTAATTATTGTCATTTTCTATCTAGAGTATCGCCCTAGCTTTTTTTCTATTCTAATTTTAACTGCTTTTCAGTATATATAGCCTTATTAGATTATTAACAACTAATATTTTAGTAAACCTCAATTTTGAAAAAAAACATAATAAAAAATTAGAAATAATAAAGCTATTTCTAATTTTTTCAATAACATTCTCTTGCTTAAATAAGTATAAGTACAATAAAATAATCTGTACATGGAGGGAATTTGTTAGGAGATCTAATATTTAAAGTCTAATTATTGTAATAAAATAAGTATTATTAAAATTCATTATCAAATAAAAAAAAAACTTGACATTCTTAAATAATGAAGTTAAAAAATATCTAAGATCATCCTATGATGAAATTTCAATTTAAGATTTGTTTATATAAAGCAAAATTTACCTTCTATAGATTATTTTAGTGTTATAATTTAAAATAATATATCTCAATTGTCATTAAAGGTTTAGTAATCGTATTTAATTTTCGATAATTTTATATGATTAAAAGTGACTAAAAAGGATATTTTTTGTTTATGATAAAATTAATTACAAAAATTATACGTTTTTCAGATGTATCTATTTAAATTCTTTAAATCAGTAAATCTTCTATGCTAATCACTCAATTCCGTTGAATCGCTTAATAATATTAAAATATTATACGTTTGATGTGTGGTTGAATCCATTCTCTTATGAACTCCAAAATTTTATCTTATGTACATCATACTTTCTTCATTTCTCCTTATAATCATTTCAAGTTATTCTAATTTTTTAAAGGACAAATGATTGTACTTTAATATGATAAATTTGATACTTCTACTTGCTTTTTGTTATCATATATCACTTGTTACAATTATTATTAAATATTTCTATTTATTTCATCTTATTAATCTTGCCTTTATTTAATATACATCAATTCTCTTTCCATTTTTTTCATTTATATTTCAATTTTTCTAGAAGAATCATTTGATGGATCTAGTTTATTTCCAATATGGCTAATTGAAATTTTTTTATTTTGTTAGAAAAGATTATTAAAAAGTGCTACTGGGAGATTATTTTTTTATTTTTCATTTTCATTATTCGTAATTGATTTATCTGATTTCTAGAAAGGAGCTTCTACACCTGAAGGTTTATTAATAGCCATTGAAGGTGTTCTTTTTCTATCAGGAGTTATAGTATGTTTTACATTTTTTTATGAGTTTTGATTAATCAATAATTATTGTTAAAGATTCGGATTTTATTATTAGAGAATATTGTTATTGAGTTGAGTTTAAGCTTGTTAATGTTAGTGGTAAGATTATGATTATTATTATTATTATATTTATTAAGAGTAATTATGATTTAAGGATGGTTATAATGTATTTTAGTGACTGTATGGAACTTGAACAGGAAGTATTATATTTTTCTTTTATAGTTCTTTTGTAAAACTCATCTTATTAAATTAATCTAATTTATCACTATTCATTAAATGAGTTACATCTCTTAATTAAGCTTACTAGAAATTTATTATTATTTATTACTATTTAACTTATTAATGTAGAATTTTGCCTATTGTTTTCATTTTTTAAATTCTCTTTTTGATCATAATTATTTTTTTATTCAACACTATAGGTTTATCTTTTTTGAGTATTTTAATTCAATTTAATTCCTGAAGTTAATTTTTTCCCTGATTCTTAAGTTTATTCAACACTTGATAATAAATCATTCTATTCAGGAATCAAAAATAAATTGTTGGATTAATATGATCCAAAATTTGATTTCCTCTTAGCATTACCGAATGTTAAACCACAATTCTCTTTAATATGTTAAATTGCATAATCATCTTCCAATTTTTCAATTATTACTTCTTTTTCTGGAATCTAAGGTTGAATATGAGATGCCTAATATAATCAATATAACATTATTGATATACATTATTAAATATCTCAATGAAATGCTTCTTATCATCCTGTTGGCATAATGCATTTCGTAAGTCAACTTCTGAATTAGATTGAGTTCTTCTATGTTTATGCTTACTCATTCAAATTTGAATATTTCTGTTTATTTTATATATTATTTTATAGATTAAAAATAGTAATCATTACATATCATTAAAAAAGACTCAATCAGTTAGATACTAATAATATTGTTTTCTTTTGAATTCTAGATTCATTTTTTCAATCGCTTTAATTTTTTATTAGATATTAAAAAAAAAGATAAATAAATAATGTTGAAATATCAAACTTGAAAATATTATGTCTCAGTTTATTTAATTTTTTTTTCAATTTGAAACATAATTATACATTTATTTTATTCGCCTCATGCGAAGTCTTAAAAAATCAAAAGGGCAGAACACTTTTAATTCTTAAATTTCAAGATTATAATTCTAATTTACTTTTATATATACCATTATATCAGAAGTATCAAATTATAAAGTTTCCAAAGCTTTGGAAGGAAACTAAATTTATTCAAGCTCTTTGCAAGTGATATTTTTTCTGCCTTCTTTATTATTAAATAATAAGATGTTCATTCTCCTAAAAGCCTAATGTAATTCTTATATAGTTTTTGAAGAATATTTGCTTTATCTCAGGTGAATTTTCTGGTGAATCTAATGTTACATTAGATCATGTTCTTTCGTAATCTATTAACTAGTATATAATATAAGATTTGTTAATGGACTCAAGGTAAGATATATTAATAAAGAACTCAAAATTGCTGAAAGTAATGCTATAGTCATTCCGATTAATATATAATTTTTGAAGTATTCTTAAAAGTTAGTTTTGATTAGACTGAAATGATTAAACAGTTCCTTTTCTTTTTCTAGAAGATCCACTTAACTAAAAATGATATATTTCATATCGATTACATTAATAAAATCAAATTTGTTGGATAAAGAAACTTTGCTACTATCAATTCTTTGGTCTTTGATACTGAATTATATCTACAAAGTCTTTAATTATTAAGTAATTAATTGATGCTTGAACAATTATTAATAAATTATTTTTAATGCAACGAATTATTGATTTATTAAAAATCCTCCATATCATATCCTGATATATCATTCTCATAGATGTACGCATCTTCGCTTATATTGAATTGACTTAAAAGATATTTACCCTTTTAATCGATTATTGAAAATGTAACTTTTTCTTACTTCAATTATAAAGTGTGAAATAAACTAAAGTTTAAATCACTTCCAAGAACCCCTTCTAATTATCCATTTAAATTAGTCATATTTCTTGTTTGAGTGATCATAAATAAAAACCAAGTCCATACAATGTAAGGATCACTAAAATGCGTTAAATTATAATTTTTATCTTCATTTTACTTCAAATGGTTAGTATACCATATTCTTCTATGTGGCTTATAGTTTGGGAAGGGATCACCTGGCCAAATTGAAAAGTACATTTAATCTCCAATTGTTGAAAATAATAAATCTAAATCCATATCCATTATTGGTAAGACTTATGTTAAAATAGATGAATAATTCATAGCTAAATTATCCTTTTTAGTAAGTGGATAAGCCTAGTCTCCAAAAAAACCATAACAAAATGTTTACTCATATTGATATTTATCCAATTTGTCATCGTAATTGAGACAATTCAAAGGTTTTTGGACATACTATAACTCTACAGACTGTATAAATTGATACAAATAATCAGATTTTAAAAGATGAGTTTAACTTCTTAGCAATACTTCCTTTGAACTTCTAACTTATAAATAACTAATCATATCAGTTTTTTTGTAATACTATATTACATAGAAATCTTATGAGATATTTGAGTACATTTCAATAATATTTAAAAACGCAAAGTAACTTGTAAATGTCAATAGAGATCCAACTAAAAAGTGAATTATCACTTGGATAATCAAAACTTGAGTTCTTATTTTTAATTTTTTTAACCAAGATAAAGAACTAATGTTGATTTAAATTTTAGGATTTTCTAATTTCTCCATTAATTTTGTAATAAATAAATCAAAATAAAAAGACAATGTTATTTTGATTATTGTCTAGGTAATTATAATACTGGTGAATAATTAAATTGTTTTTACAATTCTAATAATTTGATCCTGATTTATTATTCATCTTATTCAATATTTCAAAATGATAAATAAGGAAAAAAAAATTGGATATATATTATTTAATAAATTTATCATATGGTATAATAAAACTGGTTGAATAATTAAAATTTGTTGCTAAAGTTGAGAAACATAAATATATATTGATTTAAATATTTTAATATCAGTTAAACCATTATATAAAAATACTTATATCATAATAATACTTCCACCATAATATTAAAATAATCAATACGTATCAAACATAATGCAAAAAAGATAATCGCTTAAAATCCAATTGGTATTAACAAGTATTCAGGTTATTTAATTTTATTGATGCCTAAATTTATTAATCTTTTTATTTTACTTGAAATCTGCTTAAAAATGCTATAATAAAATTAATAGTTCGCAAATAGATTGATCATATTATTTATTTCTAGGGAATTCAGGATTAAAAAATTTACTATAAACTATTGATTATTAAAAGTAATTACTAGACATAAATAATTGTAAATGGTAAATAAAAATAATGAATATAGAAATGCTTCAATAACAAATATTAAATGAAATTATTGATCTGGTATAAATCGTTTTAACAATTTTACTGTTAAATATCCATAAAAAGCATTAATTATAAGATGCTTAAATAATGCAATAATAAAAGCATGTTTTGTTAAGGATAATATAGAATATATAAATACGATTAACAATTACAATGCTAAAATAAGTAGCAGAAAAGAAATATTGCTTGGCTATCTCAATTGTATTTCTAATGTATGTATTATTACATATTACCAAAATTCCATTATAGGGCCTAGAATCTGTGAATATTTTAAATCAAATTACGCTTATCTTTGATTCATTAAAAGCAATTTCATTTGATAAATTGACTCTTTAAAATCAGTTATATTTAGATGATATATGGTCTACAGATATATCAATAAATCATCATTTGCTTTAACGATTTGTGACTCAGTTTTCAAATCTATCTGAGCTTCTTGATCCATAAAAATTATATTTAATTAAAATAATTAAATTATGATTATTTTCAATTTCATCACAATGATCATATAAATATGACATTATATATTTTGATAATCTTCTGATGAAGATTCTTGAGAATCAAACTTATAATTCTCTTTATCATTATATCATTGTTAATTATCTTAATCTTAATTTATAGATTATAATCTTCAGAATAAATCATTTCTAAAAACTAAAGGTAATATTTTAAATATTTTTGTTTACATGCCAACTTCTGATGATGATTTAACTTATTTCCAAAGGCTATCAGATATTTAAAATTAACACATTCAGAATTTAAAATTATATTTTTTATCTAATCAATTCAATATATTAGCGAATAATATTATTAATACTAGTTATCATTCTATTCATACAGAAATTTGAAAACTTCTTCGATTGTAAATAATTAATTTTAGAATGACTTCTAAAGACAAAATTTTATGTTTTTATTTAAAGATTAATGGCTAGTTTTGCAATATAATATATTATAATGTTAATTATAAGCTCAAGAGAACTATAAGGATATTATATTGACATTATTTAATTCAATACAAAGTATTTATACCATTATTATACATAATGAAATTATTTATTGGAAATGTCATTTAATATATGTATATATATAAGAATTTATAGTGAGTACTTTTAAAGAGATTGTAATTTGTTGTTATTATTAATTAATGGAATATTTGATGACATTTAATTAATTGATATTAAATCTTTTCATAGTTTAAACGCTATTTTTGTTTTTAAGTAATTATCTTATTTAATTCATTAAAAATGAACACAATGAAGTTCTAAAGTAAAACAAGTTTGTAAACCTTGAAATCTTCTAAATTCTCAATGGGTACAACCTAATAAAGATCTCCAGATTCGACCAAATTGATGAAACGTAAATTAATTTTTGAGTCTACTTTAGTTAAACAATCGTGCCTCATGTATAGCTAAAGCCCAAAGTTTAAAACTGAAAGAACTAAAACATTTAACTTTGGCGAGAGTGATTTGAAACCCGTAACAAAAATGTAGAATTTACAAGAAAAAATTGGGAAGTCAATCATGTTATTATAAAAAACGAAAGGATAAAAAGATATATCTTTTCAATTAAAAGTCGAAGATTTGATTGATGAGATGATGAAATTAAGCGGTGTTGATAATAGAATAATGAAATTATTGTAGCAAATAAATGAAGAAAAAGATCAAAAGAGATAATCTCAATTTAAAACAATGTTATTTATAAATAGATAATAAAATTAAATAGAATAATTAGTAAATGTATTAAAAATATTTTTTAGAAAAAAAGATGTTCAGAATACATTTGATTTAAAAAAGAAAGGAATGTTTATGTTTGAATCTATATAGATCTATTTTATAATATCAATAATTTTATCTTTTTGGTCCAACTTTTATATAACCAGTTGTTGGTCTAATTCTTTCCCTTTCGACATTTTCAACATATTTATACGGATGCAAATGAAGTTTTTCAAATTTTGATTTAGTGTGTTTTGAATGATTTTCAGAAATATATTTATTTTGAACAAAACTTAATTAATCAATCGATCCATAGAGACTAATTAAATAACAAATTGTATCATAGATTAATAATGTTTTGAATTAAAATTCTTAATTAAACTAAGACCTAAAAAATATTTTTTATAACTTACCAATCTTCTGTTTCTTTTCTGAAAAGTAAAGTTCTTCCATTTGCATCTCTAAAATCTTTAGGACCGACTCCATAAATATAGGCGTCAAAAGATTCGTTATGTTCTTCAACTATAATGATTAATGGGAAATAAGTTATTAATACTTTTTTGAGCCATTCTACATTTTATGTTACATCCTCTCTTTATAAGTAATATAAATTAATAACAAATTAACCTTAATTCCATTATTCAGGTAATGATATAGGTTCATATATATTAATTTATTTTTCCTCCTCCTCCTCATGATTTTATTTTTTATCAATATTACTTTCTAATCTTTAATCACATAATGCTTTGATTGCAAATAATTTCATATAAATTTTAGATCCCTTTTATTCAAAACTTAATTAAACTGATTGAATTTCTTTGCCTTCCATTGTAACTTTATGAACTATTGACTCTGTTTTTCTTAAATGCTCATCTAAATAAAAATGGATTGGATATCCATCAATTACTAATTTGCTTATATAATCATTTTTAACTTCGATAATAAGATTTTCTTTTAATTCTAAATCAACAAACTCAGTGACTTTATCAATAGTAATTTCTTCATCATCTTCATCCCTTTATTCTATCGTTTATTACTCTACTTATTCTGGTAAATCAATTTCAAGAGGCATTTCATCAAAACTAGGTTCCTCTTCAGAATCTATATCAATTAAGGGATATGATTCTAAATCTTTTATTCCTTAATCAATAGTTAAGGTATTATCAATAATTATTGAACTAGCTTCTATATTAACTTCTTTTAATGGTGATTCTCTTTCTACTATGCTAGGAATGACTTACATATGAATTTATAGTGGAAATCTTAACTATAATAATAGTGCATAAGAATCTAAAATCTAATTTAATCAATTAAATACATTATAAACAAATAAATGGATTAAAAAGGCAATGAGCAAACTAAATTTTATCATTCACTTTTTATTCATCTTAAATAATGATTGAAGATTGACTTTTTAGATAATAGGTATGTTCTCTTTAATCTTCTTCTTTTATCAGTGGTTGAACTTTAAAACTTAGTGAAAGATCTTATTTATCTAAAGCTTCAAGTGGTTGTTCATAAATTTCATTATCACTTTCATCAGTTTAATCGATTGCATCTGGATTTTTATATTTGTGTCTTTGATAGTTACAATTATCTGGACTTGGAACATTTACAAATTTTTCTTTGAATTATTATTCAGGTTTAACTTTACATTAATCAACTAATCTTGATGATAATTATACACAATTACTAAATGTAATCATCACGAATAATTTATGTATTTGTAGACATCTTATTATAATAATATCTGTAAAGTAATGGAAATGTAAATTGTATTTAAGTTTCAAATAAGTATTACGGATATGATTAAATGCTTTTAACAAATAATGGATCGTAAATATCTAAATCAGGTTCTGATTCCGAAGAATCTGCTTATTCCAAATCTAAAGGACGATATTCTTTCTTTTTAATATGGAAACCACCTTTTTAATCATCAAAAATATAATCTTTAGTTACATTTTCTCTTTATTCTTTAAATAAGTATTTTATGCATATATCATCATTACTAATTATATGGTTATCAATAATCTAATCATTTTTATAAGTGAAAATGGAATTAAATTTATTAAGTAAACTATAAACCTTAATAATATTTCAATATCATTACATTAATATATTAAATATTAGATATGAAATCATTATCCTTACTATATGAATCCATATAAATATTCTTAGGTTAATAAAGATTTAATTTATTCAATGCCTTCTCCTAATTTAAAACTTGAGATTTATGCTTATAAACTACTTACATAGATATAGGCAATCTTGATCTTTATTACCCAAATATTTTGAGTTCTCTTCTAGTTTAATGATCAACATATTGCGGATATTTAATTAGATCTATGTACCCAAATCTGATACAACCAAAAATATAATTTTTAGCATTCCAATCTCTCTCTAGTTTCTTTTTCAAGTCTGTAAAGGAATCATAATAGCCAACCATGTTCTAATCATTTACATAACCCAATCGCTTTTATTTAAATTAAACTTTTCTTGTTGTATTTCTAGACAACATTCTTTAAACAACTATTTTGGTATTAAAATACTCTTACTTCTAAGTGAAGGCGACATTCTTTCCTCATCATCACTTGCAGTAGTTGTACTTAATTCTTATTAAGACAACATATTTTTGTATACTTGATAAGCTTACTTCAAAATAGTCAACATTTATTAGTAATTTACAATCATTCCAAAAGTATTATCTTAATATAGACAATCGCTGTATTAAGATAATTGCATCAAATGCTGCATTGGAACAGGAATACTTAATTTAGAAACAGCAAAAAACATTCTATCTATTTCAATAAAGTATTAGTTTTCATTAATATTTTATAATTATTTCAACTTACGATGAATTGTGAAAAACCCATCTGTCTCAAAATTCATTGGAGTAAGCATCAATAATAATTCTGATAACTTTTATTAATTTACATGTAAATGTTTACAAGAATTCATAAATTCAGCATCATTTTACATTATTCGAATCAACTAATTAATTATCCTGTTAAGTTATTATTTAGTTTGAATTCGATTATTTATTGTATTTGATAATGGTTAGAGAATTGTCCTTTGTTTTTATCTACTCTTTGAATAGCTAGTCTAAATTGTTCTTTGTAAATTAGAAAAGTCAAAATTTCTTGTCCTCTTTTATAGTTTCTCCACATCTACACTTTAATAAATGCTCTGTTGCTATTCTAATTTCTTTTGCTTATTGGCAATCTTTGGAAAAATACTACTTCTCATAGTCGATTTTGTACCATCAGGCGTAACTTACCTGTTCATTATTTATAATAACAATATTTATTATTATTTACTAATGTATTTTATTCAAGAAAACAAGAAAACATAACTAATTTGATAAATTCTAAATCAATATTAAGTAATAGAAGCAATATCAATAATCTTCTTTTCTGTTGAATAATGAGATTCTTTACATCTAATCAATATCGAATTGATTATCTTTAACTTCTTTAGTCTCATTCAATTGTTTTTGAGATGCTTAAATATATATAATTCTAATACTTCCTTTGAGTTTCTTGAAACTACTTAAGGGATCTTTAGCATAGAAACTACCAATTGTCGAATCCTCCAATCTTACACAAGTAGGTTTTTTTACTTAAGGCAATTATCTAATTTGTATAGAAGAGCATTTATTTTCTTATATGTCTACATCAAAATCGAATTAATTTTTATATTTCTAGCCTATCCTTTAAAATGGAGATTCGGCTTCAGAAAGTTATCCATCTGTTGTAGGTTGAAAAATATTTCTGCTACTGATATTAGGTACATTAAATGCTTTGAGCTCTAATTTTGTATAGAAATATACTCTTTTATTACAAAGGAGATGAAGGTTTATTAAAATAATCAGAATCTAAAGCTTGTTAAGCTGTGATTCTTTCTGAAGGATTCTTTGCAAGCATTCTTTTAAGTAGTTCTTATGCCTCAAAAGGAATAGAATTCATTTCAGATCCATCAAGTGTAAAATTGCATTTTTTATTTTATGCCAAAACTTCATTAAAAGTATTCCCCATAAACAAACTATGACCAAATAATAACTTATAAAATATGCAACCACAACTAAAAATATCACAGACTTTATCATATTTTAATTATCTATCAACTAAATTCAAAATTTCTGGTGCTACATACCCTGGAGTACCACATTTTGGAAATTAATATTTAGTAATATTCGTGAAAGTTGATAATCCAAAATCTACTATAGTTAGTGATTCATATGAATCCAATTCACGAAACATGATGTTATCTGGTTTCAAATCTCTGTGTATAATATTATTATCATGAAGTATCTTAATTCCTTAGAGCAATTATTTCATAATAATTTTTACTAATTTCATTGGAAACATCTCCTTTCTTTGCTTATAATTTTAATAGTTATTTTACCTTTAAAATATCCAACTCATCCGCCAAAGTTCGTCCTTACATCAAATCTAATATTAAGTAAAATGTATGATCTCCTTCATATGTTTCATATAGCTTTATGAAGGGAGCACAAGTATTCTACTTACTTAAGTGACTTAAGATATTGACCTCATTCAAAAAAGCTTACATTCCAGATTCACTTTTCTAGAGATAACTTTTGTCTATCGCTTTTGCTGCCAACTTTGATTATTCATTTCCTAGCTCTTTAATTTGGATAACTTTAGCTGAGCTCCCTTTCCCTAAATTATATTGAGCTTCATAGAAATCAGCAATCTTATAGAATGTCACTTTATTTCGAAGATGTTCCTTCAGTCTACTTAATTTTATTTCCATTACTTCTACAAGTCATTGCTGCTTCCAACAAAATCTTTGTACTTTTCCATATATTTTATTGTAAAAGCTTTATACAACAATTTCTTATCTTTCCTCTCAATAACCCATCCAACTTAATTTGTCAACTATAATGGTAAAACATATTTTGGAGAGCTATCCTTCGCTTTCTTACATACTAAGCATATCTTACTCTACTCATTAACAGGTAATCATTTAGAACATAGCAATAATACTTCACATCACTTATGAAATGCTTACGAACCATAATGCATTCAAATAAAACATTAGAGTAATCATATTATGATTTCATACAAAATAAATTAATTAATCACACAATAACATGCGATACATTTCATTAATAATCACATTTTTACCTCTGCAAAGTATTATACCTTTTTCATTTATTTATTTTTATGAGTATATTTAATATCTTTTAATAATTATTCGTCATTCGATATTAATAAATTTACATAATTTTTAGTTTACTTTTTTACCTTTTTGTGGTTAAATGACATATCATCATAAACACCCAGTTCAATTTAAAAGAATGATTTTTCTCTCTTTTCAATAATCTCGATTTTTCCAAACCAAATAATAAAAAAAAATATAATATTATCTTTTCAGAATCAAACCTATTTTGATTAGATACCACTTATATTGTCCTTAACATTTTTTAATATATTTAGAATCAATTAAATGATGATTATTCCTAATATTTATTTTTATGACTATATTGAACATAATTTGAAAATTAAAAAAATTTTTTTTTTTCAAGGGATATATTAGATATGGTTCTTTTTTATCAAATCTGGATAGTAGAGAGAAGTTAAAAGTGATTATGAATAACTCTGATGTAAGTTATTCTTTGAAAATCCAAATTAAATTGAAATTCATGATTACATATTTTATACATTTTGATGACTTCATTTACTCTAATTTATAAACAAAAATGTTGCAAGATATTATCAATAATTTTAATGAATAAAGCATTGATTGCACTCCTTACAACAGCTTTACTTGCAGCAACTAGCTACATCAGTTAAGAAGATCCACTAAGAAGTTAGTATTAAGAATGGAAACAATAATATTAAACAAGATATGCAAGTTAATTTGAAGATGAATATAGATTTGAAATCTTTAAATAAAATTTGAATTACTATCAAGAAGTTAATAGCAAATAATCCAGCTACAAACTTGGATTAAATCAATTTGCAACACTTACAGATGAAGAATTCGAATCAATATACCTTGGTGGTCTTGATGATTCTCACGTAATCACTGACGACATCGAAGATTTTGGATCAATTAACTATCCTTAAACTGCTGATTGGTCATAGAAGTTGAATCCAGTTAAAAATTAAGGAGCATGTGGCTCATGTTGGTCATTCTCTGCAATAGGTGCTTTTGAAGCCTATTTCATTGTAAATCATGGATCATCAAAAGTTTATGCTGAACAACAATTAGTTGACTGTGATACCTATTCATATGGATGTGATGGTGGTTTTGCAGGAAATGCTATCGACTATTTAAATAAGAATGGTGCTCTTTTAGAATCTGAATACTAATATACTGCAACAACAAATAAATGTTAAAAAGCAAAAGGAACAACTAAAGCTAACGGAAGAAAAACTTGGAGCACAGCTGCCTAAGCCTATGAAGCTATTGCTAAATATCCAATTTCTGTAAGTGTCCATGCTTCAAATTGGAAAGGATATCTTGAAGGCGTTTTCAATGATTGCATAAATACTTCAACTAATCATGCAGTTGTTGCTGTTGGATATGATGCTCAAGGAAATTGGTTAATCAGAAATTCTTGGGGAACTGGATGGGGACTTAAAGGACACATTTGGCTTTAAAACGGAAATACATGTGGAGTTCTTAGAAGATTAGACTAAGTTATTTGAAAATTTATATTTTAAATAATTAACATAATAAAGTTAAAGATTTTTTTAATCCACTCTTGTATCAATGTGATTAAAATTAATTACTATATATCTTGATAGTGAATAAAATAATTTCATATTTTTAACATCTCATTCAGAGTCCTTCACACAAGTTAACATGCTCATAGAATTTCAAACAAAAAAAATTGAAAAATTTCTTTTTATTTTATAACTCATATAATTATATCATCGACATGACCAGTCAGATTGAGCAGTATTAAGTCCAATTGATTATCAAATTTATTTTTTGCCATAAGATATATAGTATATGTTTAAACCTTGTCTTAAACTAACTAATTATATACAAAACTCCAATCTACAAATGTTAAAGTCTTATTATTCTATGTAGGTAATAATTGAAATACATCCAAATCAGTTTCCTACGTTTTTATCTATTAAACTATTGTAATTTATGGAAGAAAAACTTATGATTTTATTGATATGCTAAATTGATTAAAAATGAATTTGTTAAAAATTTTTTATCATAATTTAATAATCACTTATTGCCTTTCATTTTTATTTATTATTATCCATATGTTACTACATTTATCCAATCTTCATTCCCTAACTCACACTTAATCAATTTAAAATCATCTTTCAGCTCAAATATTTAAAAATAAAATATCATATTATCTGCTGAAACTCCCACTCTTATGGATAAATCTTCCTTTAATTCCCTTATAGTTTTATTTTATGTTTCTGTTAATTTCATTATAAGGATATCGCCACTTGTAAATCGAAAATTCAGAATTATTTAGTTTTACATTTCTTTATTATATATTATACTTTATTGTTTAAAAATGTAAGAAATATCTCATTATTACTTTTATTCATAAGTCAATGCAATCGCTCGTAATTATTCAAAAGCATTATTTAAGTTTTACTAAATTTATTTAATTTATCTTTACCATTGTTAAGGGGAATAGGTTTGTTGATGAAGTACAATTATTTGGATAGATCAAGAACTATGCCAATAAAGGAACTTAAGACATAGGCTTTTACTGTTTTTATTTTTATGGGACTCCTTGGTTCGTCAATTGCTAAGATCCTTCTCCATAATATTTCATTTAGTCTTATTGTTAACTGTACTCTTACAAAGGTAAAACATTATTATTAGAATTTTATGTTTGATGACTTTATTATTATTAAACTTATGGTTAATTTATTTGAGATTGGCTTATAGTTGGATTTTAAATTGTTAATTATTATTAAACTTATTGACTAATCTAATGAGGTACTTATGGCTATGATTTTAAACTATCTTATTTATTTTATGTTGATGTCAATTATTATTAAGCCTTAATAGGCTAATCAGCCTAATTTTATATTTGCTATTTGTTTGTTTAAATATTTGTTCCTTGTTAATTATTTTCTTGTATTTTCTATATTTATTCTGATTATTTAGTTTAATTCTATTATGGCTATTTTGATTATTGCTATTACTATTATGATTATTATTATTATTGTTGTAGTTATTATTATTATTATTATTATTATTATTATTATTGTTATTATTGTTATTATTGTTATTATTATTATTATTAAGTTTCCTTTTTATTTTGAGAATCTTAAGTTTATTAAGTTAAGGAATCATTTTATTATTATTTTGTCTACTCTAATTAATTTTATTATGATTATTAGGGTATTTGTTCTTCTCTATGTGAATCTTTTAGAATGTATTATGGCTATTGTATAAAGTCATCATTTCTATTTCTATATTATCTTCTTTAATTATTGTTTCTGTTATTATTATTATAATATTAATTTTAATTTGGTCTTCTTTAATTGTATGAGTCGTTATATGTATTTTTTTAATATCTTTGTTAATTTCTATCATTTCTATCATTTCTATAATTTTCTTAACTATCTTATTATTCATAATCGTCATCCCTATCTCTCACATCATCCCTATTCTTTCTGTTGTTGTATTTTTACTAATTACTTGAAAATAAAAAAATAAAGTACTTGAATGATTTTTGATTATAGCCTTGTCTTTCATAATTTTTTGTGTTTTTTTATTCTTGCCATTTTTAGTATTAATCACTTTATTTTCTATAGTTTTTTTGATCCTCATCCTTATTGGAGTGTTTTCTGAATTTGTTTTGAGATCTTGATTTTTCATTATTATTTGTAATCCAATCGGCATCATTATCGTCATTATCATCTTCATTTTATAAATTTTTAATATCTCTTTCAACCAACTCAAATTTAAAGAAATGTCTTTTTGCTATATTAAAAACTTCACTTTCCTAAAATTTGAATTTCACTTCATTACTTTAAACTCATACTCTTTAGAAAGTCTAGCTATTTCATCTCTCGATTACTAATCCAAAGTGCTTCTTCTCTATTTCCACTCAACTTCTGCAGGTCTTTAATCTTTTGTATCACTTTCTTAGTCACTCATTAAAAAAAATATTTATAAATATTTGTATTAAATATTCAATCCTTGACAAAATAAACCATTTAATCCTTTTTCAATAAATAAAAAAATTGGATTCAAAAGAAAATAATCAACCAAAAGAAATAGTTAAAATCCTCACTTAATTAAGTTTTTTAAGAAAAAATTAATATAATTATTTAAATTGCAAAAACAAATTTCTAGCGGTAAACTAAAGAAAATAATTGATTATTATTGCTTGGAAATTATTATCTCAAAATAATAGCATGAGAAGATAAAGAAATTCAAATTCAAGACTATTTATAACATTCTCACCTATCCTAGAAGGAAAAATAAGTGATTTTCCAATTTCAATTTTATCATATTATTATTATTTTTTTAACAATGTGAATGAATTATATTATTTAATTATTTATTAAATCTTAATTAAAATTCAATATTATATAATATTTTTATATATAAATTCTTTTTATTTAATTTCTTAGATATTTATTTTTAAGCATTTCCATTTAAAACTCAACATCAATAAAAAATTACTATCTTTCATAGAAAAATTCTTAACTTTTTTAATTTTCATCAGATATTTCATTAGTGTATTACGTTATTTTTATAAATTAACAGTGTAAAATATAAAAAAGAGAGTTGTTTGGTTCTCGATTGAAATAAGCTTTAAATTATAGATGAACATGATTATAGGTTTAATTAATTTACTATCACATATAAAAAAAGAGAATAACTAGAAATCTTGGCCAAAATAATTTATTGTACTCTTTAAATTTAAGTTTGATATACATTAATTTTTTTGTTTAGAGAATAAGCCTCTCCTATTGTAAAGTAGAGTCTTTATTATAATTAGTGTAATAGTTTAAATTAAATGTATAATCTTTGATCATTTTAAAGTGTGAGTAAAGTGATGAAAAATAAAGAAGCCCAAATATTGTCTTTCGATAAAACGCCCAAAATAGTTAATGATTAAAATGTAAAGTAAAGCTTAGAACTAGCTTTACTCACGTTAAATGAGCAATATAAATAATGCTGTACAATTTACATAAATAAACATTAGTATTATGATAAAAAATTGATAAAATCTTAAAGTTGATATTTAGTGAAATGAGGAAATATTTCATTAATATTAATTTTAAAATAATTTTTCGAGCATACTGATATATCAGATAAATGCAAAACCATTTTAACTACGCTTAAACTTTATCAACTCAATTAAATAGTAATAATTTTTTGGATGGTTAGGTTTTATGAATATGCAACAATTAGTGATACCACTACTTTCTCAGGATTTAGAAATTAATAACCATCAATAGTTGGTCAGATCAATAACCTTATAGGAGAATTCAGAAATGATTGAAGAAAAATAGGTTGAAATTTTTTATATATACTAGTAACAAAACCACCCACTTGATAACAAGTGTACCTAGAATGGAGAGAGCGTTTAGCAAATTGTAACTCCAAGAAGGATGTGTCACGACTTCGATAGAGAATGTCCATTTGTCAAGATCAGTGTTTACAAGTAGCACCAAATTGCTAATTAAAAAATTTACATTCTGTAGGATGACAAGTAAGAATTATTTTATTATAATAGAATAATTGGAAGCAATTAGATCTAGAAGAATGAAATATCCATTATTCGTCGTAAGAAGTAATAACATCTGGGAGATAATAATATAGATTTGGGTATTTTATTCAAATGATCATTTTTAGGTCTCTCGTCATAAGAATTAAGTATTGAATAGGTGCCCTGCAAAATTTCAACAGAATTCGGTTTTCGTCACTCTAGTAGAATCACTCCTTAAATTTTGTGTTTCTTATCTCTAAAGTATTTCCATTCGAGATTTTAAGAATTGCCTTCAAATATCTTCAAACTTATTCACTCATTTATTAAGTAGTTTTCCATCTAAATTTTAGAGAAAAACCTAAATTCTATATATAAGATTGTGGAACTGCTTTGAAAACCTTAGTTAGAATTTAAAAAGAAAGTCCAAGAATAATGAACGAAAACAATAATTACTTAATTGGTGCAGATTTCTATTTTCATGTGGTCCAATTAAATTCAATACCAAAGCCATTTGAAATTAAGAAAAAGGATTAGGAAACATAAAAAGAATACTTTTTTTAGACTTTAATAAGAGAACATGAAAAATATAGAGCTAGAATACATGGTTTGACTAAAGAAGAATAGGAAACTTTCTAATGTATTAAAATGATAAATATCTTTAGTATACTTATAAGAGTATAGAAAGTAAAAAAAGAAAGGAAGAAAATAATATCATCTCTTAAATTGTTATAGACCATTTCTTAAAATTTAATTTGATACACCAATATTTAAATAGATAGCTGTCTTCATTGCATAGCCAGGATAAGAATAAACATTTAAAATTGGAAGATCTTAGGATTGTGACATTATTGTTAATATGAATACAGTCTCTAGAAAACAAACACAAATAAAATTTAACAAAACACAATGGGAAATTTGTGACGGAGAAGGTATACGATAATCAGCTAATGGAACTTGGTAATCCTTATAACAGTATGAACAACCATTGATACCTACAAAATAAAGATTAAGTGCTCCACATTTGATTGAAGATAAGATGGAAATAAAAATATGTGAAAACATTTTTAAATTTGAATTGGTCGGATTTGGAGTTTCAAAAAAGTAATTATATTTTATAACCTTTAGACGAAAATTAACTAAAACACTATACTAGGAATTAACTTAATTCGATTGAATTCATTTAAATATGATTTCAAAAGTTTATATATGTAAATATTTAATTATATAAATTTTTTCTTTTTCTTAATAAATTATTTGCTACTTAATTGAAGTATTGAAATGGAACTTAAAAACATTAAAAAAAAGAAACTTTTACTTATTCAAACTCATAAGAAAAAACCAGTAAATTATGACCTGCAAGACTGCGAAAGCTAAAAAAATAAACTTTTAATATCTTAATATTTTAACATCCAAGCAATAATCAAATAGATTGATATATATTTATAATAATAATATCACAATAAAACATTTTAATCTTATAAAAACAAAAAGGACCATTATTAATGAATGAATAAAAAAAAAAGATATTAATTAAATAAAGTGTATAAAAGCAAAATTTGAAATAATTTTGATAGTAAAAATATTATGTAATATATATACATTCTAAATATATGAAATAAATAAAAAAAATTAGGTCACCATTTGGTTTACTCACATATGTGATCAAAGTTCATCGCATGTTTTTCATTGTGAGTCATTGTTTTACAATTAATTCCAAACCAACATATAGGTCGATTTTTATAAATGTCAGGCAATTAATTTTTGATTGAAATTCTATATCTAAAGACAATTTACTACCAAATTTATCCAAAACAATAACTACATACTGACTTTTAAATTAAAAATAAAGTATTACTGTATCAGAACTCAGTGTTAAATCGACATTTCTAACAGGATTAGCTAGAACTCTATTGCTTTCAATATATCTAATTTGCCCTTGAGTAATATAATTGTCCATCATATGTTTAAATATTTGTTAAGTGGTAATATTATTATTTTTTTAGTAATCTAAAAATGCTTTATGTTCTATGTAATTTTATCTAAAGCATTGAATATCGATAGTTCCAGGAATTTGATGATCCTATAGTTTACGCATAGGATTCTTATTACTAATTTAAGCACAATTATTGTTATATATTGAACAAAATTGTCTTTCACACAATTCACATCTAAAAATCAATCGTTTTTCATTTTAATCTGAAATTAATAAAATATAATACCAAACTTGGGCATTTTAGATGAACAATTAGTACAATTAATATGTTACTATCCTCTTTTTTGACACTAAAATCCATTTATCATTTTAGAACAAGTGACACAATCTTTTGTAACTGGACCATCATAATTTGATTAACTTTATATATTATTTTATTAAACAGGAGATTGCTATATTTATTATTAAGCTGCTTATCTTCCCCTACCTCTTCCTCTTAGAGGTGCAACATTTTAGACAATTGGAGCCTATTAAGGAGGATTTATAGGAGTAATTGAATTAAATACAAGAGCGTCTCCTTTAATTTTATTTTTTTCGTCCATCTCTTTATATTCTTCAGCAGGTCTTCTCTTATCTGGATGCATTAACAAATATTTCTCAACTACATTATTAACCATAGGATTTTTATTAACTTATTGCACATCTTTTCTACAACTAGGACATGTTTTTTATTTAACCATCCAATCTGAAAAGCATGCTCCACAGAAATTATGTAAACATGGCATAAGAGATACGCATTAATAAATGACATCATCACAAATAGGACAATGAATATCATCTTACATCTATTCCATCATCTACAATTTCTTTTATTATTATTCATCTAATTAGGCCACCACTTAAACTTCTTTTACTTATTAAAATATTAATGTAAAACCAATCAAATCTGGGATTGGTACTTTGCTTTTATGCAGAATATATATTTCATCTCCATTTTTAACAACTATTTCATTATTTTTTCCAATTTTTTAATCGCCAATAAATGTGCCATTAGTTGATAAATCTTAAAGTTAAATTACATTATTTGAAGCATCTCGTTTTAATTTACAATGAATCCCAGATAATCTATTATCAGCTATTATTATTGTATTAGTAGGCAGTCTTCCAATAGTAACCTAATATTAATCTTACATTTACTTCATTATCAACTAAATCATAAGAGCTGACTTTAGCTCCATTCATTGAAATTAATTTTCCCCACGGTTAGATAGAAGAAGATGTTGGGGCTTGATCCAAGTCTGGAGTTCCTGACATTAGATTTCAATAAGAAATTAAAATAATTCAAATAAATCTGAAAGTATGTAAAACTCAATAAATTAATTATTTTTTCATCATCTGCCGCTTCTTTTTGAAGCTTAGCTTCTTTTTATTCCCTTGTGTTCATTTGTACGTGATTGCCTCTTTATTTGAGGAAGAATTGCTATTCACTTTAATTTGCTTGTAATAAAAGAAAATTACAGATTTTTAGTTAAATTTTATAAGATTTTTTTTGTAAAAAATCTAGATATAAATTGTGATTATTTCAAATTGATCAGTTCATTAAGACCAATCTTCTAGATTCTTATCAAATATAATCAATTAGCCATTTAATATAATTCCATCAAAATTTCAGCCAATAATAAAAAACTTACAAAAAATTGTCTATATCTATTTATTTATTTCACCTAAGTAGTTTGATAGTATTCATAGAAGTAGAAACCTTATAAAATATTATGTAGAAATTAGATTGTTCTTTAAAGTTGAGTATAATGAATTTACAATTTATCATATTCTATTTAATAATTTAGAATCATTTAATATCTTTCATAAATTATGATAGTATAACAAGATAAATTTAATAAGACAAATATTTATTAAAGTTGTTTGATTTAATTTGTTCTTAAACTGCAGATAATTGTACATTCATATGAACTGAACAATATTATATAATATGAATTTATCAGTTTAATACAGTATCAGTTAATAAATAATCAAAATTAATACCCACTTTTTTAAATTCTCATTTTAATTTTCTCTAGCTTTAATTCATTTTCCTATCTATATTATTCGTCGGATTTGCGATTGTTATATTCTTATAGATCAAATTTGAAATCTTTAATAGACTAGTCCATAATCAATAAAGAACATTATATCTTCACAATTAAATCTCTTAATTACTATGCTTATTTAGGTCTTTCTACCATTAATTTCTTAATATAACTGTATATCTGTTAATAAAAATAAATAAATGATATATCTCTAATACTTTAATCTAAATTTAGACTAAGCAAAGGAATTATTTTTTATTAATTTTTTTTCTCTAGCTTATCTATCTTAGTTTCACAATTTTACAATAAAGTTTACACTTCTGTTTTTACTATGTTATTTTAACTAATAAATTCATCTTTAAAATCTTGATATTTCTGACTATCGAAAAATTCTGAATAATATTAAAGATCATAAATATTTTGATTGGTTTCTACAATAGTTTCTAATGATTTTCTTAATTAATACATTCTTTTAAAAACAATAAATAAAGGCATCATCCATAAATTATTCTTAGCATCTAAAATATTGATGCACTTAGCAACTGTCTTTCCAATCATATTTAAACACTCTATATAATGTTTATATATATTATAATATTGTTCAAATTCTTTACTTAAATCTTCTTTCACTTTAACTACCTTTATTGTTGATTCATTAGTCTCTTATGGTAATTATTTATGTTAGGGTAATTTGAATATTCTTTTTTCATGCTAAATAGTACTCTTTTCTTACAATTATTATAGAGTTGTTAATTATTCATTTTAAGTTTAATTATCTTATTATGAATTATAATTTTAACTTAAATTTACATTGATTGATTAAAATTTTGATTAAGAATCTTCAGGTGTTATAGTTTAATTTCTTAAAAAGAAATTATCATAAGAGATATATTATTGAATAGTTTTTAAAGAATTCTCTGTTTTAAATGATGTTCTAATCTATTGAGTTTATGATTACGCATTCAATATAGAAGGAGAAGCATTATATGGATGTTCTAATTTATAATGATTAGGAGTAGAATTCATTGATTCTGGTCTTAAGTGGTTTATATTTGGATTGATTATTCTTCTGGAGCGTGTGATTCTTTGATTTTCTTAAGAATCATCGTCTTATCCATTGATAGATGTTTTCTAATGTTCATATAAAGAGCCTATATTTCTTTTACTTCTGGATCTTAAATTACTTTACATCCTTTGAACTGCCAAACTATATGAGTTTAAAGATGAATTTAATTTGTATGGCGATTTATAATATGTCATAGTAGGAATAGACTATGTAGCTTCTTATTTATTAAAATCTTATAGGAGATAATAACCAAGATTTTCCCAAGAAATTCTTTTTTGAATTTCTTCTAGCATTGGTAATAAAATCAAATATTACTTAAATTTTCTTATGTATTCAATCTATTATTAAGAATTCATATATTTTAATGGTTTGAATTATTGTCTTGACATAAACAGTTTCAAAATTAATAATGCGAGCTGATTTGTAGGAGTTGAGTCTTTTTAGAGTTTTTTTTCTAAAAATCCTATATCCAATACTTTAAGTTAATCTTAGACATAAAATAGATTATAGAGTGAGAAATCTAACTATTTATTCTATTTCAATAATGAATTATATGCCTTATACAATTCAATTAAAATTCGTCTCACACTTTCTGTTTAATGACTTTCCATTTAGTCTTAATCATTTAAATGATACAATTCGCCAATAAAATATAGATCAGTTTTGTTTTCAGCTAATTTTGCATCTTCTATTAGAACTATTTTTGGATTTGTTACTTCCAATTTAGCACCTAACTCTTTGCTTACTTTTAAACATAAACCTCCACATTATGCAAGAGGCATTAAATCAATTCTCTTATTTATGCTTATGGAAACCATAGGGATATTTCCATTCTTTGCTTAATGAATTACAATTTGATCTGTTTGATAAATAGTATGAATTATTTAATACATTAATTAATGGGAAGTTCTCAATGTTGCTCTACTTAATCAGATGAAAAATCTGAGCTCATTACCAAATATGACCCAAATGATAAGTCTTCCAAGAAATCCAATATGAAATCATCGAAAAGATAATAAGAGTATATTCTGTTTACTCAAAATTAAGGGTTCCTAATTCGAAAGAGAAACTTATTGTCCATCCCAATTAATATGATGAGCCACTCACTCCTGGATTTGCTGATCTAAAATCATATGGAAGCAAGCGTTCCCAATAATCTTAAAAGGACATATAATTAGTAGCTGAAATTTCTATGAATCTTGAAGACATTTCTAATAAAAATGAAAATGTATAATAAAGTCCTATATAATCATAACGTTCCTTAAAGAAGAAAAGAAAAGATGATTCACCTATTTGTGAATTTCAACCCAAGAATTCCCTTAAATCTTTTGATTCCAAAAAACTAACCAAACTCAAATCCTTATCAGAAAATAGAGTCAGATTTGATGATAATAAAGATAATGATAGTTAAAGAAGTAATAGTGCTGATAATAAATCTGTCAAAAGCATAATGAAATAAGAATTAAAATATAGCTAATTTCGAAAAATGTAAACTTAAGGTGATGCAGAATCTAGAAAAAAAGTTTAATTTTCAATTCATAAATGATAAAAATATAATTATGTCTTTTTATATCTTACATTCACTTTCTGTCAAACCCATTTCTAATTCTATTTTTACATTTATACAATTTATTAATAGACTATAAATCAATTTAATTGATATTAACATTATTAAATCAATCTTCTTTTAAACATTCTAAAGATCTTACAACCTGTTGCTATTCTATCAACCTTCAAATTCTACTAAAATCCTGGATATTAATTATCTACATCATCAAATTAAACTTTGAATATAAATTATTAACCATCACTCACTCTTTATAAATAAAAATACAATTTCGTTTTTTACAATTTTTGATATATTCCTACTAATATTTAAGCTCTCATCACTAAAACTCCTTTATATAATAATTTAAACCCAGATTTATCAATTTGTAATGTTCTTCGATTAACATTTAGTCTTATTCTTTAGCATTCCCTTTAAGAAATTTACTATGGAATCTAAAATTGTAATGTGTTACTTTATGTCATTTCTAAATTCAAAGAATAATTTATTATTATATTTTCTATCTGAATTTCACACATTTTTATTAAATCTATTATTCTAAATTTATAATCAAAGATATTTTCATTACATGATTATTTATCAAAATATCCCATCATTTATTCATACAATGGTAATCTATATGATTATATTTTATCTTATTAATTTAACCATTATAGTTATAATACCATATTTATATTTTTAGCTTAATTTATCCTTAAAGGAAAATTTACATTAGAATTATCGCATCCTTATTTATATTTTTATTCAATAAACATTTTAAACAGAATAGCTTCTTTTGTTTTTTCTATTTATCTAACCTTATAATATAGAATTTCTTATAAAATAGATTCAATTTAAATCTTTTCGATCTTTAATATTAATTTCATTTCCTAATTTATAGAAAACGAAAAGCTTTTAATTAATTCATACCATTATTTCTCTTATTGTTTAGATTAAGTAATTTTTCCATTTTCTGTTATTATTTCCATACTCATATCACTTAATGGATTTATTTAATTATAATTTACATTTGTTATAAATCTTCTACATATTTATGGAATGTAAATAGATATATAAAAAATTTTAATATCTTAAAACTCTTCAATTGTTATTATACTAGGTACTTTAATTTATTTTTCCATTAATCTTTAATGAAGCTGGTTATAATTATATCTATTTATAAAATTAAATGGTAATTAAATAAACTAAATTAGGTTACAAACCAATTTTGAACATTTTATTTGTTAATAAAAAAATTACAATCTTTGAGGATAAGGAGTTACATCAAACTTATTGTAATCAAAGTTTACAACCCAAGGAAATTAATTTACATATTTTGTAGTTTTTCCTTATTTTATATTTTTAATTATTATTATTGGATATCTTGAATTAACAAACTTTTCATAATAGACATGTTTACATAACAATTACTATATATCATTAAATAACATTTATTAGATATTATTCTAATTTAAATCATACTATTTCTTTTAAAAATTTTACAAATCTTCTAAAGTCAATATTAATTTAAACATTTTTGTTTTCATATTTTTCTTTTATAAGATGTTAACTTTAATAAATAAATATCTTTATCTATTTTAATTATTAACTCCTAAATTTTTATATAAAAATATTGTTATTTCTATCAAACAGTTTCCTAAGCAACTTATTTTGCAATGAGATAATTATTTATATTGATTAAACTATGAATTCCAAAATTTTTAATTTTAATCACTTCTAATCAATTAATTATTCAAAATACTTAAAAACTCATAAAATTATTTATTTGTAAATTATTCAAGTTAAAAATAATTATCAAGTAAATTAAGATCACTACAAAACTTTTAATAATTTAATTTTTATTTTTAAATAAGCTTTTTCCCATTTAAACTTAAAGTTTTGCAAATCATTTCATTTATAAAATAATTCCTAAGATTATTTTATAAAGCATTAATTAATTTTTCTTTATTTTCTATTTAAATATGTTACCAAATTTTCCTTTAAAATGGCCTCCATATTTTTAATTTTTCATTATTCCATATATAATATATTAATTTTAGTCTAAATATTTATTTTTTTTGATTTATGTAAACTATTGTATTATATTATTGTAATATTCTTAATTCTTTATAATTTGGTAATTGAATTGTTTATTCCTCACATTAACCTTCATAATCTAAACCAATAAATTTTGGAATTTATGTAATTGGATCTAATTTACTTGGATCAGTTAATTATAAAAATGCTTAATATCTAATATCTCTTTTTTATTGCTTTATAACATTTTTTTCTCTATTTTTTAATAATTCCTCATATAAATTTTCCAAACCTAACTTTTTAATATATTTAAGATCAATTTTATCTCTTAGAAAGAGATTTTCAATTACTTCTATTCTCTAGATTTCTAAAGTTCTTCTTTAAACTTTCTTGTCAACAAATTTTTTCTATTCTTCATAATATTCAAATTTTAACTTAGAATCTTTAATATGAGCAAATCTACTCAAATATTCTAAAGCAGATATTTTTTGTAATTGACTTAATCCAAATTTTTTAACATACTATGATATATCAAAATCTGGTATAAACCATTTAATAAATTCTTTAAATGTTAAATTGGCTGAATCTTTCCAAACATTATCAAATGGAAAAATTAATTCAAAAGTAATTTATATTTTAACTAAATCTTTCATTTTTAAAACTTATTAATTAAACAACTCAATATTCTACTTCAAAATTTAACTTACATTTACAATAAAATATTATTTATCAATTTTTAAGATTCCAATTAATAAAATCTCGCATAACTAAAATGGATTATTGAATATTGATTTAAATATTTATTTCTCAAATTTTGATTGATTCCAAAAATACTCCACATCGAAATTTTAGACTTTTACTTATCTTGTTCTTTTCCAATTTGATGATACTGTAAAATAATCACATTTTTAGAAGGTAGTTAAAAACTTTTAATCTAATTCATTCTCTTATTCTGGAATAAAATCAAGAATTTTTAAAGCATCTGTATCAAATATATCATTTCCTATCAAATTAATCTAAGTATCTAATAAATTTTAGCCAGAATTAAATAAACCTTATTATGACGATGAAATATTTGCATTACCTCTTTTATTAAATGAAGTTAAGGGAGGATAAAAGCTTAATGAAGCACTCTAAGATACAGACGGAAATTATAATTCTTAATCCTTTGAATTATTATTTGAAGAAACTATAGATTTTTAAGATGGACTTGAAGAAGATTCCTCTACTAATTAAACAGAAGTTTAGGGACGTCTCATAATTTTTCTTGAAAAAGATTCAGGTTCTAAAATTTAATTCTATCTTTTTTAACAAGCAGCTGTTGGAGTTAGTGTAGTTTAATTTCTTTGTGAATATTTTAATTTTGGAAAAGATAATAACTACGGAATAAAGCTTTTTATCTCTTAATTTTAATATGAATTATCTAGCTCATTTTAATTTTTCATGAAAACTTAATTTAATTGAGGATCTCTTATCGAAAAATCTAGTATTTATCGATATGATATTTAGGATTCTTCAAGTAATATTAATTCAGCTACAGGCTAACTATCTTAAATTGATTATATAATTTGATTAGTCTTTATGGTATAAATTGTATTACCATTTATAAATTTTTCTTCGATTTTCTAAGTATTTGATTCAATAGATTCTTTGATATTTAATTCAGTTTAACCAACTCTCATATTAATCTTCAGACTAAAATCCTTTGTTAAAAAGTTTTAAGGTTTAAAATAATATTGTCTTTTCTCTTATCTTTATTTTTAATAATATTATTATAATAATTTTTTGTTGCATTTTACTTAAATTTGATTAGTAAAATAAAGTTTCTTACCAGTAATTTTTTTTTATTCGCAAATATTTATCATAATTATAGAAAATAGTTATACTATAGTTGCCAATATTGGATCAAAATTATCACCCATATATATTAAAATAAAAGAAGCTTATGGAACTTTATTAAGATTTTAGTCAATAAATTCTTCTAATTAATGTTAACAAAATTTTAGACCGCTTAATTAATTTTAATTCTACCAATATTCACTTTGATATGAAATCGGTAAATAGATTTAATAAAATTTGATTGACTTTTCAATAGTAAAACTAAAAAGTAATTACTAATTATTTATTAATTTTGTCTTGAATCCTATAAATCTTAGTATTTAATCAGATTAATCTGAGCAAAAGAAATTACATACTCCTTAAACTCTATATTCATATCCAGAATGTAAAATTTCAAGAATTTACTAATATTAGGATTCTTATGTTTTTTCCCTATTATTGTTAATTATTTTTACTTTTCATTTACTTCACTCTCAGATCTAATATTCATTAAATTACTACTAGCTTAACTATGGAAAGAAAAATCTTTTGATTTCATTTAATATTTCTTAGGTTGTAAAAATGCTTCTTTTTTATGAATGAATTTCAATGATTCTACAGATGAAGTATTACTACGTTTAATTACATTTCGAAAAATCATAGGTTACTTTATTTCCTCTGAGGCCTTTTCAGTTATCATCCCCTCATTGTTATATTATAGAGTTAAATTATTTTAAACATGATCATTTTTTAATTTTTATGAATCTATTTTCAATCTAAAATATTTTTAAATCTTGACAATTTTATCCATATTTTTTTCATAAAATTCAGATTTATTTTGTTAGATGAGATCACCTTTAAAAATATTATAAAATTTGAAATACCTAAGATATTAATAGATTTTTGGGAAGTAAGCTAATTTATTGTTTCTTAAATTTAATTAGACTTCTTGGTACTCATATCACTAGCTATAACTAAGAGATTCTTTTTTGTATTGCTAAATTCTTATGTATTAATTTATTTGAGTAACTTTTTAAAAGGTTCATTTTTAGTACTTGATTTAATGGGAGTCGAAATTTATTCATACTTAATTTAATTTAATTAATTAATTCTTTTTTTTGGCCTTTATATCATTAGATTTAATAGTTAAATATTTTAATTTATTTTACTATTGTTATCATCGATATTTTATAAAGTTTAATTTGATGATATATTTTAATTAGTTTTATTAATGTAACCAGATGAAATAGGTTTTTCTTGATTTTTACTATGGATAGTTTGGAAATATGTAGTATCAGTTTTATTTCTTCCTCTAAAAGTTAGAATTAAAATTACTCTAAGTTATTGCAATTTAAAAAATAATACAGCTGATTTTCACCTTGACTCTATGTTCTAGAATTTAATTTTGAATTATTTGTTTAATCATTCAATTTTTTTAAATTGTCGACACTATTTCTAAATTTTTAATTAATTTAAATTGATATTTTCGATTATGAATTATTTTTATTTATTTAATATAATGAACTTCTTCTTTAGTAATTTTTAGAACAAGATGATGTAATTAAGTTTTTAAAATCTGAATTTTTTGTATCTTGAACACTAATCTTAATCCTTTCTCTGGTTTATTTTTTGCTAAAATCGTGTTTAGAAGATGATTTCTACAATTCTATTTTACTAAACTCTTCCATTTCTTATTCAAATTCAATTTATTACTACAATTATTAAATCTTAGTTAAAGTTTATTGAGTTTTTTGATTTTCATCTCCTACATATTATTTTTAATATTTGTATATCTGTTCATATAATTAAAGCTAATGAATAACAGTAGTTTTTGTAGATAATTATATTTCTAACATTTCAATTAGCATTTTCAATTGCCTCTCAGAATGATTATTATACATCTAACTCTTTATTAACAAGATGCATTCATTGGCAGCATAATATTTCCTTTCTTTATTTTATAATTTATCCCAAAACTTTGCAATAAAATAGTACAATTCTTGGAGACCTACTTAATTAGCCCATTCAAGACTATTTTTATTTTATTTAATCATCGTTTCAAGCTCTATCAAAATATTTAATCCTTACTATAGCTCTCCATTAATTTCCAAAGTAATACTTAATTTTATAGCAATAGATATCAATAACTTCCAATATAAATTTGAAAAATAATAAGTTGATGATTTGCTTTGGGGATTTAGCTTTTTAAAAACTTTGAATATATTCTTGAATATATACCTTTTTTTAGAAAAACAAGAGCTTGATCATTCTATAAAGAATCAGCATAAGAACTCGCAACTTTACCATACTATAGTAATAACTTTTGAGTTTCATTGTTCTCAAAACCATGACGCATTAATTATATTTCAAGTTATCTCTCAAGTTGAAGAACCATATTGTTTTTAGACATATTATCGTAAATAAATTAATCAATAATTTAAATTAGAATTAAACTCCCATTTAGATTAGATTATTCAAATTTGTTTAACATTCTAAAATTAAAATTTCTAGTTTTTATTTGATAAATTACTTTTTTCAAACTTTAGATATTATAACCTAGGAAATTAAATAAACAGAATTCCTAAACAAATATAGATATTTATCAATTTTTGCTTGAATTATCCTAATTTTTTTATTCTTAATTTGATAATTCTTGGAACTCCTTTTGATAAGTCAACAACATATTCTATTTAATTTATTTGTTATTCTTATAAAGATAATAAATTTGATCTAATTCCTATAAAACTTTATATAATATAGTAATGTAATATCAATTTAATTCATGAATTATAGAAATATAGTATGAATATTATTCTTATATGTATTTAATAACTTAGATTATTTTATAAAAAACTTACTTATTTCAATTCTATACAGTTCAAAATGTTTATCAAAATATAAGTTTATAAACTAATTTTCATTATAGATATTATTCATTTAAGATTGAGTTCCTTAATATTGGTCTCCTTTATTAACTTTTTAGAAAGATATTATATGACAAATTTTATGTATTGTCTATGATTTAACCCATCTATAAACAATTTCATCTAAAAATATTTAATTCACAACGAATGCATTTATGTATAAAATGTGAATAAATGAACTTTAACAAATTATTAGTAATTTTTTATTTTTAATTTAGAAATAATAATTGTATTGAATAAATGTTTATTATGTTTAATAAAATGTTTTTTAGAATTTTATTTAGTCTTATTTAAAAGTTAATACTTAATGGGGAAAATTAAAATTTTTTATTATTATCTTATCAATGAATGACGATTCTGCTATATATTAATTAATAAAAATATAATTATAATGAGTTTAATTTTAAAGAATAACATAGTTTTTCCAATTTTTAAACATCGAGAAACACTTACTTATCAAAATAGATAAAAGTCAACTCATATTCCTTAAAGAGTCGATACTTCTTCTCCATTAAATCGTTTAGCTTCTCCTTAAAGCAAAACAATTCATTTAAGCCCTTCGAGAGAGCTTATTTAAAAAATTAGTCCAAGACATAAATAAAATAGTTTTATTACTCCAAAACCCATTCGAAATTAAGAAAACTATAGTTTGGAAAGTTATTTAGATCACTTAAACTGTATGAGTGTATTAAAATCTCCAAGAAGTAGAAATTTATGAATAACTAAAGAAGCGATACAATCATTAGCAGATAATAAGGTTATATTACAGAGAGGAAAGTCGATGAAAGATTAAGCAAATAAAAAGAAGAAAGTAAGTTTATTAGAGACAGTACATAATCCATATGCGTATCAATATAAAAGGTTCACTGAGTAACTTTACAATTTAATTCACAATCTGCATTAATTAAAAGTATAACTTATTAACATGTATAGGATTATTTGAATAATTCAAGAAAGCTATTTTAAGTAGTCAAAAGTTTGATTGGAATAAAGAAAAGTCTTTATAGAATTTTAATTAAACCTTAATCAGAAGAGCTTCACGATTTTTCAGAGATATCTCGATTATGTTGTATAAAGGATGTGTAATTTGTAAATGGAGAATAAAGAGTAATAGAAAAGTTTGATTTGTCTTTGATGGAAGATTTAATATATATGACTGATTCAATCAAACAATTATTATTATAAAATCAAATGAAAGCAATCAATAGAATGAGCGATAATGTATTTTTTAACAATATTAATAAGATTAGAATAGAATAATGTGAAATCAGTAAATTGAAAGGATAACTTGGAATCAGAGAATAGAATCACTCATTATCAATTGAATCTTTAGCAATGAAGAAATTTTAACCGCATTTAGAACTAAAATCTATTGAGCAAAAGTTAGGTTAATTAAATTATATACCTAAATAAGTAAGAGAGACATCTGAGTTGCTTTGTGATATTGTGGATAAATTGAATGAATGATTATTAAAATATTGATATATTTTTAATTATTTATTGAACTATTATTATGCCACCTAAACCTTGGGAAAGTTAATAAAGTAATTAGATTTAGTTTAAAAATCTAGGAGTTCAAAAAGCTACAGCTATAACATAAGAATTATAATAGAACTAGACAATAAATAAATAATTAGATCAATAGATCTAAGATAGTGGTATTGGAGAAATGACTCAAGAATAAGCTGCATAAGTCTCTGCTTAAGTGGCTAATTAAGGAACAATTAATTAGACATCGTATTAAATTATATAAATATTCAATAGTTCATTAAATAATAATTTAAACTCATCTACAGGACTTGGTTATGGAGGTTTAAATAGTTATGGAGGAATAGGAGGAATGGGAAGTTATGGTGGTATGAGTGGATACGGAGGATATGGAGGTTATGGTAGTGGATATGGAGGAATGGGAATGGGAATGGGTTATGGTATGGGAGGTTATGGTGAGTTAATTAATTCTATACTAGGAATGAATAGATTTGGAATGGGAGGGCCAGGTATGTAATAAGGAAGTAAAATGATGTAGGCTTTGGAATATTTAGATAGTGTTGGTTTTGTTGTTAATAGTCTTTGTGAAATTGCTAGAATGATAGAAATGAATACACAAGGCTTATATAATCTAGGGTAATTATATTATATTATAGATAAATAGAATTAGTGGGTTAGCATTATTAGGTAGATTATATAATGGAAATAAGTGGTTATGGCATATTATAATCAATTTTATAAAAAAAGTCTATTATTAAGTTAAGACAACATTGTTATTTGAGAATGAAACATCAAATTAGATAAATAAGAAATATAAAAAATTATTGACTCTTGGAGTCATCGTATTTGCATTATTGTTAATTACTTTTGTTTATCCGAAATTTATTAGCAGCAAAACCTAGAATCATGTACTTGATGAAGTATTTAATTAATAAAAAATATGATTTAATGTTATTTTTTGTTTATTAGTTCTAATCTTAAATTTTTTTTTCATTAACCAAAAATGAATTTTATATCACATTTTAGAATTAATTTTATTTTTTACTAAAACCCAAGTCTTTTTAATCTTTATATTAATAAATTATTTAATTTTTACTAGAAAAATTCTAATTATAACAAATAGCTAATCAATAAATGAAATTAAAAATTATATAAAAAGTTTAGAATCAAGTTTTTTAAATTACCAAGAAATATCGTAAGAAAAAGGACAGCTCTTTTTTTTTCCCTTTCCAGGTCAAATTACTAAGTTCCCCAATTTAAGCGCATGCATGGAGAATACCGATACAGTAATACTTTTAGCTGCCTAATACAAAGATTCATGCTAATTTGATTCTTAGATCATCTCATCTTAGAAATTTTAACTTTTTAAAGAACTATCGGAAATTATTGGTTTAACTATTCAAACACTAGAGAAGATCTGTCAAATGAGTACGGGGAGGCCTTTGCAGAGGAGACGGAAATGACCTCAAATGACAAAGATGTGAAACACTGAAATGCTCCTTTGGTTAAAGGCCAACTTAATTGCTATTAGAAAAAAAAATGTAATATCCTGATCGAAAATCTAGGATTTATTAAATTATTCTCATTAATTAAGAATTCAGTAAATTTTGTTTTGTAAAAACATAGGGGTAAAGGAATTATTAAATCGAAGTAAATTTTTACCAAAATTAGAAATAAAGAGGATAAATAAATGACTTTACTTTTTAAATATCATTTTATAGCATAGAGTTGATTTAAAAATATACTCATCACTAAATTTTGAAAATTCCATTATGATATCAATAATTTACATTAAATATATATTAATATATTAAATTAGATAATTAGACATCAAATGCTCATCATATTTTTAATCGACTGCTTTTATAAATTTAATTATTAAATTACTTAAAAATAATTTTGAAATAATTATTGATTATTGATTAAATTTGGTTTATAAATTAAATTTATCAGAAATCCTTCTTAATCCAATTTTTTAAAGCATGCATTTTTAAATCGTTTAATAGATATTCATCAATCTCACATTGGGACAATTTTTTCAAATTCATTTTTTCAACAATTTAAATCTAATCTTTACCTTTATCTAATAAGGAAAATGCTTAATAGTAATTAGAATGAACTACCATGTTTTTAATTAAAATTTCTTATTTGTTTAAAACATATTAATTTTCATGTTATAACGACTCCAATTCATATTCAGTTATCACTAAGTTCTCATTCATAGAGATATAGAAATAATACAAAAAAGAATTAAGGTATTTATGAAATGATTTGAAATCCTAAAAATATTAGTATTCTGTAGTTTTTGATTCTTTCAAACATTCTTAAAAAACATAATAATAGTTCTCGTAATCTTTTACTAAGAATAATTTTGGGAATTTTATTTTTTATTTTTAAAATTCTTCAACATTAGATAGAGTTTAATTAAGAATTTCATCAAATAATTTTGCAAAGTTTTCAACTAATAATTAACTAGAAATGATGTCCAAGGCTTCACGCTCTAAATAAGGTTTTTGATTAGGTGTTTTTAATTAAATCCATATAATTTATCCGTCTATCATTATGGATTCTTTTGGATATTATTATTGGTTCATAATGATTTTCTAACTTATATTTCCTGCATTATTCCTAGTCAAGTAACGATCTCTGATGAAAAAATCTTTCTCCTCAAGTATTTTTTCAAATTCTTAACTTCTTAAAAATACCTAGTAAATATCCACATTAGTTGGAGGTATTCTGCCTGATGAGTTTGTAGATTAAGTTTTTATTTTTCTCTCTTATTGAATGTCTATGGATAATTTATTTAGCAGAGAATGTAAAAACTTTACTTAATTGTTGTCTATATTACCCATAATAGTTTCCTTTTATTTTTATGTATCTTCATCGCAATAAAATCTTTCTATATCCTTTCTTGTCTAATTTAAAGTATCTTATGGTAAATTTATTTAGGGTTAATTATATAATTTTTATTATTATAATTATTTTACTAACAGATTATCTACCATAATGGTTTTATTTAACATCTTAATATGTATTTCATATTTTTCAGAAAGAAGTTTAAATTGATTTAATTTTTCAATTTCACGATTTAATTAAATAATTTCTGTTCCAAATTCTTGGCTTTTATCCTTAATTTTCTGTAATTCAATTATTTCAGTATTTTTTCCATTTAAATTACTTGAATTGAATTCTATTGATTATTATAAATCATATATTTATTGTTGAAACGATTCTTATTAAGTTTTAAATTCCTCTAAATCGAGCATCAATTTTCCAATTTCAATCTCTTTTTCGTTTAATTCTTTACGTAATTAACCAACATTAATTGCTCCTTCATATTATGCTATTTATATAATATCTGCATTTTTAATTTTTTAATTTGCTAAAAGCAGTTGATGATTAGTTTATTTATATAATTCCTTTAATTTATGATACTCTTTCTAATCTTGGAATATTTATCCTATTTATTAAGTTGTTAAGGCTCTTAACTTCTCTATATCTTCTATGTTAGATTATTAATTAACTAATGCCCCTGTTTAATAATTAAATAAAATCCATGAGCTCTTCGTATAATCATTTTGTTGCAGTTCATCCAAAATCTGTTGATAAGAACATTTGCATTCTCTTTCTTGACCATCCAATAGTTATACCTTAATTAATCTTTATTATAACATAAATAAAATTAATATTCAAATGTATTTTTATGTTTAATATCAATTGTAAATCATATTTTTATTTCAATATCTCTAAATAATATTTTGTTTTTAATCACACTACTTTACTAATTTAAAGTTCAATGCGCATAAAATAAATGAATTAGTGAATTTACATAAATATAATAGTTTACTTAAAGGGTTTAAATGTAACTATTAGATCCTCCCTATTATAATAAACTAATAAAATCCATGAAACCCATTTTTTTTAATGTAAATTTTAAAATTTTTACTAAAATTAGAATTTCTTCTTCTTTAATAAAAATTAAGCATTTACATTGATGATCCTGATTTACGTGTGTATATAGTTAGTGATATTATTTTTTAGTCTTGATTTTAATATTAATTGCAATATTATGAAAAACTGTTAGCTACTTTCATACTCCAATGATAATTCTATTCCTATTGAAAAGTTAAAATTTAATGAAAACCTAGTTATGGATTCTAGATATTTTTACTATTGTAGGGGGAAGCTTATAAAACAGTGAGCAATACGGGCAATCGAAATAAACAATAAAAAATAAATTTTAAAATCCATTTTCAATTCCACCATGGCAAAGTTAAATTTATAAATAAAAGCATAAATAAGTAAGTAAGTATCAAGTTTTTCTTTCTCCTTCAAAAATAATTGCTATAAAAACCATTTAAAAAAAACAAGAAAAGACTAAATGATAATATTGTTCATCACCAAAAAAGCTAGAACTTAATTAAATTGACCTTACCAATATAAGTTGATGAAATTTCATTTTCTGTAAAGGAGAGTTTAAAAAATATAAAATCCTGAAGGCCTTGTAATAATAAAATATATAATGTATTCTTATAAATAAAGTCTTTATAAATTAAAATAAATTTCTTCTATGATTTTATTTATATTCTAATTTTTAATTTTTAGGATTGATTGTAAATTTTCTTGAGAGTCTTACCTTCTAGTTTAATTTGATCTGATATTTAATAGGTAATAAAATAAAAAATTCAATTAGCTTGTGATAATTAAATCCAATAAAAATAATACAATAATCAGATTATAAAAAATCTTCATCATTTAAAAAAAAGTGATAATTTGAAAAAAATACATATTATTTTTGAATTTTCATTAAATGATATGAATGATAAAAAAGGATATTAAGTTAGATAATATTAAGAAGTCATCAAAAAATTATGTTGTTGATAAATAATCTATTATTATAGCAATTTTATATAATATATCATTCAATACATTAAGAGCAACAACACTTTTACATGCATAAACAACACATGTCAGTATATCTTTCTTCATAATAATTATAATCCAAAAAGAAAACACTTGTAAGTATAAGTGCTTTTTCTTCAAAAGATGATAATTTTGGAAATGAAACTGCATATTCTGATTCTACATTTAACATACATTCATAACAGCATCCCCTTTTTAGGCTGATCTTCTTTATTTCAGCTACTTTCTAAATATATTTTTTATTACTTTATCAAATTTATTACAAATATCAAACTAAATAGACTTACAATAACCGCAAGGGAGATAGCAATATGTTTAGAATTAATTCCAAGTACCTTTTATATTAAATAACAAATCATTATTTGCATCAAATATTTAAACTGTTTTTTAAATTGAAAATACAGGGGATCTAACAAAACCTAATTTCCTTCCTGATTAACTCACTACCGTAACATCAGGTCTTATATTATTAAATTTATCTTACCTGTTGAAACACAGAAAAGACAACTTATAATTTCTGTTGATAGTAAACAGTAATTTTTGGTTAGTCTAACTTAAATTTTGTTTAACTTCCATATTGAATGATCTACAAGAGCTTGGCAATGATATTCTTTCACAGCATTCTGTTTCTGCATTTGCTTTGAAGTATGGCTTAGATTTTTTTGATTGAATATCTGTGTTGAAATTGTCCATCGTATAAATAAAGTAAAAATTTTGATTCTCACATTAAGAAGATGTAGTAAAGACATCAAATCTTTAAGCAACATATAAATAATCAATCTTCGAAAATGCATCATTTTCAGCACTATCGATATTAATCTAAAATTATCCTCAATACTACTTAAATATTCGAATCTATTGATATATTACAATCATTCTAGGTGTTTTTCTTCGAATTCATAGATTCAATTTAAAAAAAAAAATATTAGTAATTTTTTTAATTTAATAGTTGCCTTTATAATAATCAATCTACCTTTGAAAATGATAATAACTAATATCTATAATACAGCAATTTTACAAATTATCACTCTATTCTATTGAGAATATTGTAGTTCTTATAATTTAACTATTTAAATTAGATAATATTCTTATATTTCAAATTTTATTTGCTTTAATCATATTTATTTCAACTATTAAATTTAATATGAATTAATTATAATATTAATAATAAAAAAAGAATATATCAGAAGATTAAAAGAGTTTAGGTTCCAAAACACATTTTACATCTACAAAAAAATAATTATAACTTTTGAGTAATCAGAAATTTCGATTAATCTAAGAAAACTTATAGAAAATTTAATCAACCTTAAAATTTCAGTTGAAATATAAACTAGACAAAGAATTTAAATCTTATTAATTAACAACAATTGAAATTATTTGTAAACTTTTAATCGAGATATTATTTATATAATATAATAATACATTAAGTTAATCATACTTTTTATACATATCTGTTCTGCTAAGCTTCCAAATTTATAGGTGTTTCTATTAGTGAAATTTAATCCAAAGTGTGGAATCTTTATCCATTATTTTATTATTTTTTTCGCAATACCTATGATTCATTTTAGAAATCTGCATAGAAGTCGCCAACAACATTTACTAATTACACTTTTGGCTATTTTCTATCTGAATATCTACAGATTCGAGTTATTTTATTTGGTGAAACAGTTTTTTATTGTTTTGTTTACACTATTTATGATTTTGCTCTTGTTGAGATTGTTTAGGTTTTTGTATATTAAGTAGAAAAAGCTATATCTTATTCTAAAATAGGAGGAACATATGTTATTTTACTGTTTTAGTTACAATTTTTAGATTATATGTTTTAGTTTCCATTAAACTAGATGACAAATTGTAAAGGTTATAATAAATTACTAAATTTAGGTGGTTAGGCTTTCTAACCTTCAAATTCTTTTATTTAATTGTATAACTTGTAAAATTGTTTATCAAAGAATGTTTTATTTGCAATCTAATCTAAACTATGATATAAAAACTACTCATACTTAATTGTAATTATAATGACAATTGATCAATTAGCAATATTATCATTCTATTTACGACAGAATTGTATTCGTATTCAAGTTTCTTACTTAGAAAACCGCTATACATAATGAAAACAAATATTAAACTTATATTATTTTTTTTTGAAATATTAAATTACTTTGATGAATTTTAAATAAATAAATATCATCATATCTCAAATTATTCTCTTAGAAGCTAACCTCTATAGGAAAGAACATAACAAATAAATTATTAAGTTAAAATATATATTCATGTTATAATAAAAGTACTAATATCTATAATCATAATTGCAAGTTGTTAATTTAATTATGAAATAAAGTAATAATGAAATTTTATTGTTTAATAAAATTAATTATATTTATGTTTGATTAAACTTTTATTGAAAATTTTATACATATTTTACATAAAAAATACAAATAATATATTATTGATGAATTATTTATAAAAACGTTTGGATAACGGTGATAAATTTAATTACATACTCTAACTCAAAAGAAATTACAATTTTGAATGTGATAGAAGATGAATTCAATTATTAAATTAATAAAATTATTTTTTCATCTTACTTCAACAGACAAAGGAGAAATTAATAATAAATGGTAACTCGAAAAAATTGTAATTTATTTGATAATTAACAAATATTATATATTATATTGAATGGGAATAGTCTGCTATTCAAATTAAGATGTTGGGAGATTGAATATTTAAACTATGATTCAATAGATTCCAACCGATGAAACATCTTTGGATGAAACAAAAATAGTGAAAATTTAATCAAGTATTAGACGTAAATCATGATTTAATTTCAAGGTTATCTAACAAAAACTAAGTAAAAAGAGAAGTCAGAAACTTCTGCTACTACAGTAGTTTATATTTAATCAAAAGTAAACGAATAGGTAGTTTCAATAATCGAAATGATTCCTAAAGATGCATAAAAAGCAGAGTGGCCATAAAATATACTATAAGCTGTGCAAAACAAATTAAAGGAGCTACCACCTTTAGTATAATTAACATTATAATACTATTTAATGAATAATGGTTGCTATTATTAAGGGCCTTTTGTGAATCATTAAAAAGAAGGGTTTGGAAGATAAATTGACTAAGATGGTTCTTTATATGAAGGAACATTTAAATTGAATGTAAAATAAGGAAAAGGAAGATAAATAAGTTGCGATGGTAGTGTGTAATTGATATAAAATAATTTAGATATCAAGGAAATTTTGATGATAATGAATATGATGGTTATGGCGAATTTCAAGATTCTTATGGTTTTATATATAAAGGAGAGTGGAAATAATCATTGTTTCATGGAGAAGGACACGAAGTTAATGAACAATTCTAATACAAAGGTGCTTACATATAAGGATATAGGACTGGATATGGAGAGATCTTATATATAGATGAAAATAAGTATATGGGAGAATTTCAGAAAAATAGATTTGAAGGATTTGGTAATTTTCTTTATAAAGATGGAAGGAAAGTAATAGACATTTAATTAACTTATTATAGTATGAAGGTGGCTGGAAAAATAATTAGATGCACGGTAAAGGAACCTTTTCTTGGCCAAATGGACGTAAATATACTGGAAACGTAATTATATTTCTATATTTAAAATTTAGTATCATTTAGATTTGAAAGAAGGTTTCGGTGAATTTATTTTTGAAAATGGAAGTAGCTATAGAGGAATGTGGAAACAAGGAAAATAACATGGCCATGGAGTAATGATATCAGAGTTAGGAGATTAAAGAGAAGGAGAATGGGTAGAAGGAAGAAGAATTAGATGGAAATGACATATTACTTTTATTGATTTTAATTAGCTTCTTTTGGTAAAATTTATTATTATACATATATTTAGTTAATTTGAATAGAATTAAAATAATTAATAAAATATCATATCATAAGACTATCTTTTTTTAATATTTTTTAAAGATGTGCTAATCGCTTATTGATTTTAATATTTCCAAACATAATACTTTTTTTCATAATTTATGGAGACTTTATTGTAGCTTATTTTTATAATTCAATTAATTATTTAACGATTTCATTCAAATTTCCATCTTTAAAATAGTACGTAAACAATTAAGTTTTGTCGATGTCAAAATTAACCTCATATGCATTATTTTAGATTTACTAAGATTGCTAAGGATGCAAACTTGATGGTTATTCACTTCGATTTTAAGATGAACCATATTAACTTTCAAAATTTTCATTTTAATTTGACTAGCTAATATTATTTGTATTAAGAATATTATTATTTAAATTACTACTAATTTGACTTTAAAAATTACTACTTCCATCATTTCTTTTCATGAAATTTAATTTAGAATCTATTTTATTTGTACTTACTAATATTTTTGGTTATGATTATTTTATGCGAGATAATTCTCTTGTTTATTTTCTTGGTCTTTACAAAGTATTTGAATTTTATCTATTGAATTAATCTGGTTGTTAGAATTTTAAATTTAAAAAACTATCATTATCAGGAGTAGGCGCAAATACAATAGATCTATTTTTATAAGTAGCTACAACTTTCGGAGTTTACAAAAAAGAATGATTAGAGTCATCCTCATTTTCTATAACCTTGAATGTGCTTGATATTTTCTTATTGATTAATTCTTCAAGATAGACTGCACTCCCATGTAAAATAGAATCATTTTTATTAAAACCAAGATCCACCAAATGTTACAAAGTTAGATCGCTAATTATATATATGAATATCATTTTACTTAGTTTCAGAATCCTGTATAAAATCTAATGCAGCTTATCTCAAATTATTTAATCTCCAAAAAGTTCTTGTTTTTTCTTATTTTCTATATTATTAATTTACACCTCTATTTTGTTCTTTATTATTTATTGCTTATTATAGTACTTTTTCTCTATCAACAATAAAAAATAGAAATGGGCACTTATTAAAATAATGTATCCAACCACAAACAAAACATTTATTACCTCTTGATCTTTTAGAGAATGATAATTTATCTTTAATTTAATTGAATTTCTCAAAATCATCTTTGTTTTCTTTCAACACTTTTGTAAAGTCACTTCGATTGATAACCAATAACTTAGAAAACTTAACAGCCTTAACTGAAAATAAATATTGGTTTTGTTAAACAAATTCCAATTCTCCAATAACATCATCTTTTTTTAACCAATTAAATATATTCACATCCCTGCTGTTACCTAAAGTTATATACATCTCTAACTCTCCTTCTAAAACATAATATAGTTTTTCACATCTTACATTCTAATTTATTATTTTTGATTCTGGTGCATAATTCTCTATTTTAATATATTAACATAATTTATCTATTGTACTTTGAGAACAATAATCTTTCACAATCTTTGCTTTGATTAAATACTTTTTGTACAAATCAATTTATATCTACTCTCTTAATTATCTTGATAATTAATTAATCATCTATTAACCTTCATTACTATTTTCAATTTATGATTTAAGATGATATTCAAAATATTTTCTTACTTATAATGATAAATTTGCATTTATTTTATAGTCCTTTAAATATTGTAAAATACTCTTCATTTTTTGTTTAAATTTCATTTCCTACTCATTTAGATTCTTAAATATCTCCCCAATATTATTAATCGTATACCCTAACACACTGCATCCAGTAAAAGCTATAAAAATCGTAAATAATGCTTCTTATTCATTACAAGGAAGAATGTCACCATATCCAATTGTTAAAGTTGTTATTACTATAAAGTAAAGTGAAAAAAAATATTACTCCTCCCATGTTGAATTGTTTAATTCTTTTGAAATTATCCAATTATTTCTGTTATTTTTAATTCCCTATTCGCCAATCTTATACCAAATGCAAGCAAAAAAATGGCAAGTATACACTATAAAAAACACTGACTTTATTAATTCCAACCAACCTTAAACTTATTACTTAAAACTAAGTATCTCTTCAAGAGTTCCTAAAGTTAATTTTAATTTTATTATCCTAAATATTCCCAAATATTAAACTACAAGGCTATCAGTAAAAATAGGAATTATACTTACTATATCTATAATAAAGTCATTTTTCAAATAATGCTTTGCTATTTTAATTTTATCCTTATACAAAATTCCTAGAATATTTAGATTTATAACCTTAATCATAAAATGATGTAATGAATCTTAAAATGCAATCAAATATACAAAATACAATTGGAATAGTGTCAAGTAAATGATGTAAATCTTTTTCATTAAAATTATATTCATCAAAAAACAATAAGAATGGAATGTAAGTAATATTGACTGTGAGCAAAAAAAATAAAACAACTTTAAAATATGTTAATTCTATATTATCTGGATTTAGGACAGGAATCTTTTCTAATAAATGTTCTAAATTAAAATAATTAGAATCTAATTTCTACTTTTGATTTTGATTAAAGTGAAGATTTCTCAGATAAATAAACATTTTAATATTTGAGGCTTGATCTCCAATCAATTATAAAATATTTTCATTTATCATTTTATATTGAAAAGTTTGTGAATGAATTTTTAATTGTCGAATAAATTTTGAGACCAGACGAATTAAATTCAAACCATTTTATACTAAATTCTAATTGTTATTTTTTTACACAGCTATTTCATTTAATGGAGACACTAGTACTCTAGATGAAGCTTAACCCATATTATATAAACCATCTTGTGATTCTATTTAATTTTAATTTCTTACACTTTCTTTACGATCCTACAAAATAGTTTTTAAATATGTACTAAAAAGCTTATTCCAAGACTCGGTTCATAATTTTCTTCAACTATTGATAAATTATCTTTTTTAAATTCTTATAAATTTGGTAATAAGTCTTTAAGTCTGGGATTATGTTTGGATTAGATTTAAGAATTTGAATTTTTTTTTATATCAATTGATATAGCTATTGAAGTATCAGAGGTTCGCTTCATTTATATTATAATTTATATATATTTTTGAAATATTTTAACTTTATAAATATCATTTACTTAATTACTTTTCTAATAATTATTTTATTAATTATTGTCTTGTATTTAACAAACTTACTAAATACTAAATACTAAAGGTAGTGTTCTTCACCTTAATTAAACATTTATAAAAAATCTAGTATTAATAATCAATTCAAATACTCTAAATTTAATTGTAAGCTTTAAAAATTAAATCGTGATAAATATTACTACATTACGATTTTAAATTTCCAAAATCATATAATAAATGTTATTTTGTCCTTTATAGATAATTATAAAAATATCAACTAATTCATGTAAAATAGACATTATAAAAGAAATTTATCTATTTCTAAAACTACTATCTTAATTTAGCATTGAATACTCAAAAGTTAAATAGACAGCTAATAGTATTTTTATCCCTCAAGTAAATATTGAATACTTAAGTTTAGGTTTAGTTATCTTATTTTAAGAAACAGATTTCAAAATGTGATTATATCTTGACTCTAATTAGGGTTTTATTGATTACATCAGAAATCAGTTTTCAAATAACATACTATTATGAATATAATTAGCGAAATATTGCTGCTCAATCAAGGTTATTTAAGAAATTGAACAAATTTAGAATAAACTCATTCAATATTAACAACCAAAGATATCAATATTATAAGAATCGATTTTGTTTAAATTTTTATATTATGAATATAAAATAATAATATTATTTCATAAAATGGATGTAAATATAAAAATTTAATTTTACAAAACGGCTTCATAAATGTGATATATTTCCATCTCCATTTGCTAAGAAACCTTCAAAGGATATCTTCCTAAGTTTGCAGATAGGAGTTTGACCTCATTGTTAAAATATAAAATGAAACAATAAAATAAACAATCCATTAAAAAGATTTTTAAACCTTATGGAGAAGATTCAGAAATAAAGAGTTAACAATCAATGTATACAACTTCGAAGTTGTCTTATTCAAGTTCATTGAAAAATAAAAATGAATTTTCAGAAGTTCAATTATATCCAAAAGCTGTAAAATTATTAGCATAAGGAAGACATTATTTAAAAAGCGATTATTAATCAAAAAGAAAATTATTAGAATCAAAAAATAGTAATTAGCATGTGAAATCATAATTCAAAGCAAATCTTATATTTTTCAAAAAATCTAAAAATATAGCAGCATAGATTTATTATTCACTAAAAAGATTAAATTTTTAATTTATATACTATACAGGTCTATTGGAGAATCCCGCTCCAAATATTTCCCAAAGTTTTTGGGTCAACTAATAATTGATCTTTTTATTTTAATTAAGGTTATCTATAAACTAGAAATAATCATTAATTTCAGTTTATTTACATATATTTAAGATGCTTGCAAATTCTTTATGTATAGATGAATCATAAGAATTAACCTTTAAAAAATAGATCTCTCAGTTTATTTATGAGAATCGCAGCATATATTTTGAACTTACTTAATACTTACAGAGTTCAGTATTTTGTGCATTTTTTGATAGAAACTAGAATCAATAAAGTCTTTTAATTTAGCAAAGTTACTTTTAGTAATCCCTTCTCTTATTTTTATTTGTTGCAAGTTAAGGAGAATTTTCAATAATATTAACACAATATTAATTTTATTTAACTACTTACCTTGTTAACTATATTAATATATATTGCACTTTTCAAATCGATATTTTTAAAAGCTAACTGTTACAAACAGCTTAAATTTTAATTTGATCAAAATTTCCTATTATTTCTTTAATTCTTTCATTATATTTTAAGTAAACCAATATATTCATTTTATTTCATTTTTCAGCTTATTAGGAATATAAAAGGACACTTATGAGGCGAGAAGAATTTACTTTATATTTTTAATTTAATATACAATTTTTGGATTAAATGTCTTATAGTATGATTAATATTATTGTTCTAAATTAATTGAGAGTTGCTTCACTATTAATTGTTTAGGCAAATCAGAATTATAGAAGGTGTTGAAGCTACGTGGTTTGGGCTAGATATTCATGGCTGATATTTATCTAATTGAATACATAAACTAAAACACTTATTAGATAATAATATGTTTTCAAAACAAAAAAGATAATGATCAGATAGAAAGAAAGAAGTATATGAAATTCTTCATTTAATTTTCAAATAATATTAATTTTGGGTCCTAACGAAAATTAGTTTGAAAATTTTATTTATAGTTGCAAATAAAGACATTCCCGTGCTTTTGATAACATTCACATTATTTTGAAAGTTCCTACTTTTAGAAGTAGCCTAAACTGCAAAATCACAAAGGAACCTCTTGTCTTAATCAAGCTTTGATTGTACATAACTCTTTACTTCTTCTGTTGTTAATTTATTACTTTGAACCATTTCTATTTTGTTTTCTTTTGAGTATGTTGTTAATCTCAAATAATACATAAAATATATTATCAATTCATCTTGTTATTTTTGAAAGAACCTTTAGTTTTAGAGTATCCCTCTAACCTTGAACTTCTTTTTCTATCGGTTATTAATTTAAATATAAGCCACCTAATAAGAAACCAAATTATGGTATTAATTATCAAAAAGAAAGGTTACATTTCCCTTCTGAAATAAGAATAATGCTATCCCGAAAGGAAAATTAAAGGCGTAAACTTAGTTTTTAACCCAATTTTTAACCAAATTATCCATAATTATTCAAGAAAGAAGAAGAAAATAAATAAATGCCTGAACCTAAAAATGATATTTATGATTCTCAATAAAGAAAAATAAAGATGCCACTTTATAATACTGATCATTCAATGTTTTCCAGTACTTTTAGAAATTATTTCTTGAAAAAGTCTGAGGAGCAATTTTCATACTAAACCAACGAGTTAAGAAAAATCTACTAGGCAAGGAAAAAAAAGAATTAGTTTGTTTAGTAAATTTTATTTTGATATATTATATTAGAACACAAAGTCAGATTGATGAAGGAAATAAAGAAGTACCTCTGCAAAGCAAAAATTATCAATCTCATAATTGATGTTCTTTCAAAATAAATGATTCTAATTAAATTATATTTATAAAAAATAATGTTTTCAATAATCAAAGTATATTAAAAATGATTCATTAATGAGTATGATTTGCTCAGAATATATATTTGCTTTATTAATAGAATAGCACCAGATTTTTCAGCCATATCAGTATTATATTTGCTTTAGAATTTTATATCTTGCTCTCATGAATATAAAATGTTTTAAAAATTAAGCTTAATTTAAATTGTTTCCTATAGTTAGTTCATTTTATTGTAACTTTTTTGATTTAATTAATTCTTGTAATTTTATTATCTCAAGCCTTAATTTCAATTCTGTTGTTTTCTATTAATTTATCAACAATTATATCACCTAAACCCTTCTTCAAATTAAATTTTTCGATAATTTTGTAACATTTATGTTTTTCTGAAGTAAAAAAAATTTTTATATTCATTCTCGTAATCGTAAAGTTACTCTAGTTTTATAACTTTAATTGAGTATTTTTGTTATGAGAAGCCGAAAATTCAATACATTATTCCAGTTATTTCGACAATTAGTATTTTTTTTGGATCGAAATGAAATTATATTATTCAAATATTAATTAAATAAAAAATCAAAGTTGAAAGTAAAGAATTGTAAAATTTATTTAAAAAGGACACGTGCAATCTGATAGAACTTATTGTTTTGCTGAAAAATAAAATAATTTTAGTTAAATTTTTTTGATTTCCCAACGCTTATTTTTTATTATTAAATAAAAGGGAATTTTTAAATTTTGAATATTAGTTAATTAAATATAAACGATAACAAAGAAACTTGTAATATAAGATAATTTATATTAATGTGATATATAAATTAATATAATGAAAAGAAATATTCTTACTTTAAATAATTCTTAATATTAATTATTAATCTGGTGATTATTATTTCTATTTTTAGAAAATTGCACTATAAATATTAGATATTTGTTTGCATTTGATATATTTTATTAGTAAATTGATGAAAAAAGCTTGGAGTAGATCTGCATCCTAAATAGTGACCATGTTCACTTAAGCATAGTAAAATTGATAAATATGATTAAGATAAGAGATGGAGTTGATTGTTGCCAAACGATAATTTGATGAAATGGCTAAAGAATTGAAGTAGAGAAGAGAAGAAATTTATGGAAGAATGAAAGGAGTGCCAAAAGTAGTAAAAAAGCCAGAATCCTCTGGAAAACAGGAAAAATTTAAATCGATGGTAAAAAAAAAAAATAATTTTTAGGACGAACATAAGATTACATTGTAGGAGTTGGAAAATAAGATGCAAACAAATATAATGAATGGGATCGATCAACAAGAGGCTGAAAAAAGATTAGTAATACATGGAAAAAATTAATTAACAGAGAAAAAACAAGTTCCTTGGTATTTGAAATTACTACATGAATTAACATCAGTATTTGCATGTATGATGTGGACAGGATCAATATTATCATTCATTGCATTTGGATTAACACCTGAAGATCCATCCAATTTGTATTTAGCAATAGTACTGGCATTTGTTGTCACAGTTACAGGAATAATGGCGTACTTTTAAAATTAGAAATCTGCTGCTTTAATGGAAGCATTTAAAAACTTTATACCACCTGAAACTTAAGTGATTAGAAATGGAAAATAAACAAAGATTCCAGCTGAAAATTTAGTTCCTGGAGATATTGTAATAGTAGAATTTGGTAAGAGAATTCCAGCCGATATCAGAGTAATTGAAAGTAATGGAATGAAGGTGGATAATTCAAGTTTAACAGGAGAAACATTATTATTATAAAGAACTCCTGAATGTAGCCATCCAGAAAATCCATTGGAAACTAAGAATCTTATATTTTTTGGTACTTTATGCAAAGAAGTATGATTAATATAATTATTAATAGGGTAATGGAAGAGGTGTTGTTATTTTTACAGGAGATAATACTGTTATAGGTTAAATTGCAGGATTGGCAATGTCTTCAGGAGAAGAAGAGTCTGTCTTAAGAAAATAAATCAATCTCTTTGTTAAAATGATCGCAATAATTGCCTTGATTTGCGGAATTGTATTTTTTATTTTAGGTATGTCATATGGTTATCCTGCTTTGTAAAATATTATTTTGATGATGGGTATTGCTGTTGGATATGTTCCAGAGGGTTTGATTGCTACAGTTACAGTAGCTTTAAGTTTAACAGCAAAAAGATTAGCCTAAAAGAAAGTTTTGGTTAAAAATTTAGAATGTGTTGAAACTTTGGGATCAACATCATGTATATGTTCTGATAAAACTGGTACCTTGACTTAGAATAAAATGACTGTTGAGCATTTATGGTACAATAATAAGAAAGTTAAAGGATTGAATTACTAAAAATTTGGTAAGAAGTACAATTACGAATATGACTTATAAAATAAAGGCTTTTAAGATCTTTTTGAATGTGCATCATTTTGTTCAGAAGCTGTTTTTGATTCTTCATTGCCTTAAGAAATAAGAATGAAGATTTAAAATGATAAATTATTGACACCATAATAAAAAGAGTAAAAAATTTAACTAGCAACACAAGACTGGGATATCAAGTTATAATCAATGACTTGGTTGGAAAAACCTACAATTGGTGATGCATCAGAGAGTGCTTTAATTAAATTCTTATAGCCAATTAAAGATATATAAGAAACAAGAAGCAGCAAAAGATTGGCAGTTGATGTTGATGGTAAAAATACAAGAATGCCATTTAATTCGACTAACAAATATGCGTTTGTAATTCTTGAATATGAAACAGCAGACTCATTTTATTGTTTGATGTCTAAAGGAGCTCCTGAAAGAATATGGGAATTAAGTACAACTGTAAATAATGATGGTCAAGAGGAATAAAAAGATGAAAATTGGTAAAGAGCATTTTAAACTATAAACAAACAATTTGGTAAAAATGGAGAGAGGGTTCTAGGATTTGCTAAAGTTCATTTACCAAAAGCAGCATATCCAAAAGGATACCCATTTAACTTAGATAAAATGAATTTCCCTTGGAATAAATAATAATTTTTAGGATTATTCTCTTTAATTGATCCTCCTAAAGATTCAGTTCCAGATTCAGTAATTAAATGTAAAACAGCAGGAGTGTAAGTTATCATGGTCACAGGAGATTAGCCAGTCACTGCAGCATCAATAGCAAAATAATGTAATATTATAACTGAGAAAACGGTAAATGAAATTGCTGATGAAGAAGGAATTTCTTTTGATGAAGCATTCCATAGATCTAATGCTATAGTAATACACGGAGACTAATTGACTAAAATGATGATAGATGATGAAGGTAAACCAGAATCTGAATAAGGAAGATAATTATAAGAATGGCTTAGTAAAACTTAAGTTGTGTTTGCAAGAACAAGTCCAGCTTAAAAATTAATCATAGTGGATGGTTGCCAAAAGAAAGGCCATATTGTAGCTGTTACTGGAGACGGAGTTAATGATTCACCAGCAATAAAAAAGGCTGATATTGGTATATCTATGGGTATAACTGGATCAGATGTTGCCAAAGATGCAGCAGATATGATTTTACTTAATGATGACTTTTCTAATATTGTTATTGGTATAGAAGAAGGCAGAAAGATTATTGATAATCTCAAGAAAACTATTGTTTTTGTGTTGACAGGTAACATAGTAGAAGTTATACCTATTTTTGCTTACTTCATTTTAAATATTCCCTTACCTTTGACAACTGTTTTAATATTATGCATAGATGTAGGAACTGGTATTATACCAAGTACTGCTTTTGTTTACGAAGAAGCAGAATTAGATATTATGACAAGGAGACCTAGAAATAAAGAAGAAAATCTAATCACTCCTAAAAGTATTGTATTTGCTTATGCCTAACACGGCTTCATATAACTTTGTGGATGTTTCTTAGCTTATTTTGTTGTTTTCTATGACTATGGTTTTCCTTCAGACTCTTTATTGGGTATCCTAGCCAAAAATGGAGTCATCCCTAAATCAACTGATGTTTTTAATCCTCTAGATCCATTCTTAGGAAATTCAAATCTTAGAGAGAACTATAACAATCGAATTTCTGAGTAACCTGAAACTTTAGGATAAATATGTATATCTGATGATGAAAATAACTTTGAAACTATAGATTGGTTATTCTCTAAGAATAATGATGTAGATTTAAGAATGTATTATGTGTAATGCAATACCGAAACAAATTAATGGGAATAAAGTGTTGTCTGGGGAGAATGTAAAGTAGATTAAATATCACCACTTAGTAATAAGCCTGTTTGCTACTCTACTGAAGCCTTATAATATGCTTAAACTGCTTATTTTGTAGGTCTTGCATATACATAATTGTGTAATTATCAATCTTTAAAGACTCATAAATCTGCAGGTATCTTTTAAGGTTTCAACAATGTTTTCATGCATTTCGGATTCATGACTCTAATTATACTAGTTATGGGTCTTACCTATATTGAAAATATTAATGTAGCCTTCCAAACAAGGGACCTTTTATTTTAGCACTCTGTGTTGGCCTTGCCTTTCGGTTTACTAATGTAGATTTGGAATGAAGCTAGAAAATATATGGTTAGGAATGTTCCCTAGACCACTCCAAATATGCCAAATTGGTGGGCAAGATGCACATCAATTTGATAAAGTGATATTCAATTAGATGATTAATATTAATCATTTATAAAAGTTAAAATTTAAATATTATCTATAATTAATTATTATATTATTGTAATGGAAAGCTTGTATTCTTCATTATCATAGATCCTATTAATTGCAACATCTTTTATATTATTGATCTCTATGATTATTGCTTTTAGAAAGATTATTAAAGATGTAAATGATATTTTAGATGCAACTGATAAACTTATATTTTTCATTGCTGCATTTCAATGTACTACATTTTGAAAATTAGAATTGTTGTTATTAGCATTCTTAATTCAATAGTATACCATTTTTCTGAGTGGTTTGCGCATACTCAGGATGCTCTAAGATTTAATGTTATTGAACTGCTATATAAAATTAAGTAGTGATAACGAGCAGTGCTTAGTAAATATCAAATTTATATAGCTTACCAGAAAATCGTAGATAAATTATCAAAATTCTTTTCATTGATTCTTTTTTCTGTTTGGGGCTTCATTATTTTCTTAGAAGGTTTCAAATCACACTTTTAGTGCGATTAATAAATATGGATGCTCCTTTCTGGCTTGCTTCTGCTTACTAACATCATATAATTATTACTTGGGCTCAAAATATTAATTTAGATTTACCAATATTGTTCAGATTAAAATAATTAACATATGTTTGATGGTTTGCATAAAATTATGATGGATGAATTATAAAATAGAAAAGTTTAAATTGTTGTGTTTTTGTTTTGTAGTATAAACTCATCTCTTGTTATGCTATTCTATGATTACACTATGTTTAATGAATTTAATCCTACATAATGTCTCCAAAAAATTAATGTTACTGAAATTCTTATTTATTTTGCAGTCATTTTATTTTCCTATTAAATACCATGTTTAGGAATATACTATGTTTTCTATCACAAAAATAAAAAGTATTTAAATAATCACAATTGGGAAATACAAAGAAACATTGTTAACTTCTATGATGAAAGAAGCGAAATTGAATTAGGAGATTATTAGAATCCTCAGTGAATCAAATTTAATTCATAATTATTTTTATATTATAAAAAATGAATATATTTTATTATTATTTAAATAAATATTCTAAAATTATTTATTTTCTACCATTATATCACCTAATAATGAAATCAGGATTTGATAAGTAAATAAGAATTCTCCATTCTGAATTTATTAAAAAAGAAATTTAGAGTTGATATTAGGTGTTGTCGTCTGATTAATAAATTGATTCACAGATTAACATAGGCAGATAATATTGTCACTCTCTCATGCATTTAATAGAAATTAAGGGGCATTGAATAATTATTATAAATACCTTCTATTTATATTGAGTACAATATTCTTATATAGAAATACTAAAAATACAATTAGAAAAAAATTTTATAATTACTTTTTACATCTGATTCTCTTTGTTTAAACAATAAATAAATTAATAAATCAAATATAAACAAATTATAATTTTCTTTTACTACTTTAAGACTATCTATTTAATAATCAAGATGTCAACCTAATTAGCTTATTTTATATAAGATAGGGATTTATGATTAGATAAGGTCTAAAATATTTAGAAATAATAAAGCTTTAAATATGTTTGTTTATTTATATGTATGTATTATTAATATACTATTGTTTCATGATCAATCGAATAAACCTCCCATATCGACATCTTCTTCTGGCTCTTCAACTTTGGCTGGTGCTTATTATGCAGCAGGTTTCTCTTCAGCTTTAGCTGCAACAGGAGCAGCGGTAGTTGGAGCATTTGATTATTTGATTTAATCAAAAATGAATCCTGATTATAAACCAATAGCGGCCAAATCCTTAAAAGCATTAGCTAATAAATATGGTGCTGAAGCTTCATTAACCCAACCTAGAAATATTAATAAGAATTATTACCGTTTGCCAAAGAAATAGCAGAGACATTTTTAACATTTTGTTAAAATTTAGCAACAATGTCATTCAAGTTAACAGAAACTTATTGTTTGTTCAAAATAGATCCATTGTCATAACAAGCAAGAACTTCCATTCTAGAAAAAAATATCATAATAATGTATACCCATATAAAAATGGCTTTTTGCCTAATTTTTACAATAAGACAGCTTATGATTAGCCAACTTTTTATCCAGTTTTTAAGACAACGAAGTCTTTTGTGATTTAGATTTGACCTTTTTCAATTTTAGTTGGTATTTAAAGTGCATGGAAGAATTGGATTGAAGCTGGGTCCATTCCAGTGGGTCCAGGAGGAATGACAACATCAATAGGAGCAATAGCACCAACTCTGGCTGGGGTTTCAACTTTATTCTCTTCAATGATAGGTTTAAGATCAAAGACTGGAGTATCTGTAAAGATGAATCCAACTTTGCCTGCAACAGAGTTTTTTAAGGCATCCAACTCTTTAATTGCACTACCAAATTTAATCAACTCATCATAATATTCATGTTCTTTTGGTAATTCTTAAACTCTTGTAGCTAAAACTTTTTTGAAGAGAGTCTAAATTAGTAATGGGTTATTACATTTTTGCCAATAACTAATAGGGCATTTCTCTTTGCCAATATTCTTCTGATGTCTTACACTTATTTAGATCCAACATTTGCTAATCCAACGATGATAACTTAAGTATATTTTGACAACAATTCATAAATCTTTCTATTATAATTATCAATCAGATAATTACTTGAATTGTGCTGGCTTCTTATCTTTTGTTTCCTTTTTGCCCATTTATTATTTATTTAAATTAAAAAAAGATTTCAAATTTTTTGATAAACAATTCAAGTATATATACAAATTTCATTAATTCGTTAATATACTATTCTCAAGTTTCAAAATCAAGCCATTTTAAGATTTTACCATCTTGCCATATTCCATTCTTTTATGTTTTATCATGAAAAAAGAAAATCCCTTTTCCATCTTATTTTCCATCCTTCCACATCCCCTCATACTTTCTACCATCAGCCCAATAATAAATTCCATGCCCATCCTTTTTATCATATTTATATTATCCCTCATATTTTCTACCATCTTTCCAAGTATAAACTCCAAAACCATGCATACAATTGTTTTCCCATTAACCTTTATATCCTCTTCCATCAATCCAACAATAATATCCATTTCCATTAATCTTATTATTTTCCCAACATCCTTCAAAATAAGAACCATCTGGCCATTCATATTTACCTTTCCCCGATTTTTTGCCTTAATAATACTCTCCAGTATATTTTGATCCATCACTCCAAATTTCTTTACCATAACCATGACTTAAATCATCTGTCCATTCTCCCTCATATTTTGAACCTTTTGAATGTATATATATTCCATAGCCATTTGCTTTATCTTAGTCCCATTCTCCATCAAATATATCTCCATCTACATGATAAAATATTCCTTTTCCACACGCCCTATTGTTTTTCCATTCACCAACATATTTTGCTCCATCAGTCCATATTTAAGTTCCTACTCCTTCTCTACAATTCCCTCTCCATTAACCTTAATAAATTGCTCCACTCATGAATTTATATGGTCCTCGAGATTCTAATAGATTATCATCTATCTTAGTAGGTACTTTGATAATTTCTAAGTTTTCCTTCATATAATTTTTATTAGCACCCAATTTTGAATCCTTCATCACTATTTTCATTTTTTATTGCTCATTTTTCTTTCTAACTTGATGTCCTCTATAACTACTTTAAATTTTTATAGCAGCATTAAGAATTTTCTCATTCTCTTTTTAATATTCATTAAATTTAATATGAGCTTTTTTTATCTACCCATGACTTAATACTTAGTTCTCATTATTTTATATACCTAGCTCTTGAATATATTAAAATGAAATACCATTTCCTTAAATACTTGCTATTGCTATTGAACCTTTTGACTAATGTTTACTATTCTTCTTATCTGTATTATCTAGCTTACTCAATCATTTAATTAAATACCACTACTTCTTTTTCCTACATTAGATTTCTTCCATACCCACAATCACATTAACTACATTTACTTCCCATAAACAAAAACTATTTAACTATTATAGATTTATTTTAATTAAAAGTATGTACTTTTAAGTTAAGATTGCTTTTTTTAATTAGAAATAAAAGAAAAAATTAAGTTTCATATACATTTATAAAAATATAAAATCAAATCATAAATTATTGTTTAACCTAGGATGGCTAAAATATCTTAGTTGCTTAATTTTGCAACATTTCATAAAATTAGTGCTATCCTAATTAGGTTCCAAATTCTAAGGAAACACTTGAATCCTATAAATAAAATGGTAAGGGAGTTAATCTATCATTTGGACTTGCAAAATATGATGATATAGATTCCAAATGGAATTCGTTAAACACTTTGCAAATACTTCGAATTACGGCCATTTCTTCTTTGTGTTGTTCATTGTTTGGAATCAATTACATTACTTTACATAATAATTAATAAGAATTTTAAGCCTTTACATTAATAGTTATATCGTGAGTATTTATTTGCTACTTTAAAAGTAATTAAATACATTCATAATTTAAATAATTCGAAGTTTTAGTTACATCTATAAGTGAATTTGCTCATTAAATTTCAATTGAATTTACTTTTACTAATTTTGAAGATCCTTTAAGGTTTCTGTCAGTTATTAATGTTCTGCTTCATAGATTTGATGTTTCAAATTGTTATCTTAATTGCTTAGTTCTTCCATCACTTTCTATTTATTTTAGCTAATGATATTTATCAACTATTTTCTATTTCATTTTAAGGATTCATACTTTTCATCTTTAATAAAATAGCGATGAGCAAAAACATTTATGTTTCGTCTAATCTTTGATCTCTTAAAACCATATAAATTTAATTGTCTATCAAAAGTAATTACTATAATTAACCTTACGAAACTTGCAAAAGACTTCTACTTATAAAATACCCTTAGTATTTATTTCTCTAATTTCTTAATATCACAAACTTCAAAAGATTTACCGTCATCACTCCATCTCAAGAATTTATATTACTCTGACTAAACAAATCAAACCAATTTATTACTTCCAGCAAATCAAACAATTTTTCTAAAAACTTGGGACTTTTTTTCTATTGCATACAATATTAATAATATAATATTTCTGATGATATGTAATGTTTTTGTTTATTTAGTCACATTTAGATTAATTTTATTAAATTATATAAAAATATATAACATCATGATTCATAATTTAATCCAAAAAAGCTGAAATTTGATTCATTTTTAACAAAAAGCCAAACATACTCCATAATTTCAAGATCCTTCTAATAAAATCTAATGTATTTCTTCATTCCTATTGATAACTTTTTTTAAAAGGAGTAAAGGTGATTAGATGTGAAAAAGCATTTTCTTTTCAGCAATTTGCCAATAATTCAAAAAAACAATTGTTTAGGCAGAATAAAATTAATCTTAGAAACTAAAATGAAATCAGTATAAATATAAATTAAATAATAATGAAAAGCTTCATATAAATATTTTGGACTATCATTCTGGTGCAAGTCATTTTTAAAGTCTTGACCTTTTAATTTTTATTAATAGTTTAATTTTTGCCATCTTATTTTAATATAGTATTATTCAATATAGTAACTTCGTTTGTGAATTTGTTAACTATAGACTATTTTTGAAGTATGATTAGATGTAATTCTATTAAAATGGTATTTTTAGTAACATTTAGCTCATATTATAAATATTATAGGTCAACAAAATTTATTAAAAGTTAAGCTAAAAAAATAATATCAATTGATTAATAAGTAGTTAAAACAATCTTATAGTTTTTAAGTTTGCTATAATATACTATTATATCTACAAAATGAAAAAAAATAATAGAATAAATATTTGTATTACAAAATTTTATTACCATATCAATAATTTATATATTTAATAAAACCCCAAGCTTATAACCCATTATCATTAATTATGAGCTTCATTCCTTTTGTGATATATTCAGGGTAATATTTGAATTTTAGCCTGATTATGTTTGGTTATTTTGGAAGTAGTTCAATGAATTCCAAAGGTTTATCGTTTTTTTCTTAAATAACAAATAAATCTGTCTTTTTTTGATCCTCTTCATTTGTATAAGATTTGATTTAGCTACTTCCTTTTCTTCTTGGACTTCTATATGATTATTTATTCAAACTATTAGAACTACTTGCTTTTTTAAGTTGTTCACTTTATTTCCTAAATGATGTTCTTGATTAAGGAGTTTCAGGTTTTTACATGCAAGATTCATCAATAGATTTTGATTGTTTTTTTCTTATAGGAAGAGTTTCGAATTATAATTATTCTTCTCTGATAATTTTACAAATTTATCTAATAATAATATATTTTATTATATTACCTTGTACATTGAGTATTAATAACTGGTTCAAAACTAACTGCAATTTTTTTGGCTTCTTTTTAATCATCAAAGAGCCAAATTTCTGCTAAAAAGTCCCAGGCAGCTTAAGGATTACTTTTTCCCTCAATTAAAACCATTCCCCTTCTTATTGGATTTTAATCAGAGCCAAATTAAGATGTAAGATTACCTTATTTAAACCTAATTGTACATATTTATCCACATTAAGCAGATTTGACCTGAATTATAAATTAATAAATACTTGAACTCTATTGCATTAAATTTCCTCTATCTCAATAGGGAAAAAGCGGCCATGTTTATCTGGTCCCATTTAAAGTATCTGTTTGACTCTTATAATCCCTTTGAGAACTGTGCCACCAAGAACTTTCTGGTTGTTAATTTCAAACACATTATGAATACAATATTCAGAATCTAGATTTGAATTATTTGTTAATTCATTAGTTGAAGGTAATAAATTCAAAAATTTAATAAAGTAATCTAAGGTTCTCTATTTCAAATTGGATATTAAAAATATTGGTATAAGAGTTTTACTTAGGATCTATTTACTAAACAAAACAACATCCTCTTCACTTCTCACAACAATAGGAACACTTTAAATTTATAAACTTTTAATCATATCTTTTAACTATTCTACTTTATCTGCATAATAGGCTTCAGTTATTTAATCTACATGTGTGATAGCAATCATAAAAGGAATCTATTGAATTTAAATCAATTTAAGAAAATCCATAGTTGGTTTACCTATCTATTATAAAGAAGATATTGTTAATAAAGCATAATCTGGAAATTGAGAGTTAATTATCTGAATCATTTAGTTATGAGCTCTTTTAGTTCCACCCATATCTATAAAAGTAATTAATTTAGTTGACAAATCTACTAATTTTTCTACCATACAAGTTGGACTAAAGTTAAGTTGATTTTGGTGGTTCATAATCTTTCCTTCACTATCAAACCCTATAACAGTGTGACTTACTCTTTCTGTTTTTCCAGATGTGATTTCTGATCTGTTTTTTAAAAATTTCATTCTAGCCAATCCTTGTCCATTATCCAATTAGCCAGTACTGAGGACTCCTAGTAGAGAAGTCTTTCCTGAACCACTTTCCCCTAATAATAATATTCTTATATCCAAATTTATTCCATCTTTTAAACCTTTTCTAACAATAACTTCACATGTTTTTCCATTCATCCCTTAATTTATACCAACAACTAACAATTCTGCCTTTAAAGATTATGCCATCAAACAAAGAGTCTTTAATGATCCAAACATATCAGATTTATTGAGACCTAAAGGATTTCCGCTATCTTCTACACCTATTTTATAATATGCCATTCCATTTCCCTCTGATAATCTAAAATTCATCTAAGTAGTTAAATGAGTCAATCTCTTAGGATCAGGATCAACTAGTCTTAGTTTATACTCTGTATGTCCAAAGTCACTCTCCTACTTAAAACAAGAAATCTTCGATAAATCTTCTTTAATTGAATACTATAATTAATCATTTAAGTTTTTACCTATTCATCTAAATATTGTTACAAGTCTATTTGAATCTCTTCATTATTTGGTTTAACTAATAAAACAAATTAAGGTTTTGTTTCATATTTTAATTGCTTGTGAAATTAAACAAAAATATACTTAGAATTACTCCTATTATTCTTATTCATCATCATTCATTTAAATATTTTCTTATTTATTTGATTATTTTCCTTTCTTTTTTTTCTAAAGATTTAAATTGTATTTTCTTTCTTTTTACTTATCAGTCAGCTCAGAAAATTAAGGATGAGCTCCTTTTTATTTCTTTTTCTTCTCTCTTTTAGATTCTTCTTCATCTATTCCTTACCACAAACTATAAATTCCACTATTTATAGTAGATTGTTATTAAGAATCAATATGCATGTATAAATGAATGCACAAATATATTCTTTCTTAAATATAATAATAAATATTTGTTATTTAATTTTTGAATAAATTTCATAATTATAAACCTTTTTGAATCATTAATTATTTAAATGTATATAACTTATATTTCATATTCCTTTAAATACTTATTTAATTAAACCTAATACTTAATTAAATTAAGTAGATATTAATTCTTTAAAATTTATCTCTTTTTTTGATAATATATTAATAGCTTACATTTCATCTAATATATATTATTATTCTATACAATCTAATAATTGAAACAGTATAATTTCATTAACTTATTATAAAATGAATATAAATGCATCTATAATTTTTCTTTAATAAACTTTTCTGTTATATTTGCAAAATCGATAGATATTTTTCAAATGTTATTAAATTTAATCTCAGAATTTTGACAAAGTTATTTTAAGAAAATTTTTTTGGAATTATTTCGTCAATATATTCTCTTCTCTAATTCAATTTCTTTTTTAGTTTGAATTGTAATATGCTAATTCAATTGATAATAGATTTTTATGGTTAATTATATTAAAAGAGTCTTAATTAGTTCAGAATAAAAACGGAGAATTTGATAAGAAAATAATTTCTATAAATTTGAATAAATATTATCCATTTTTGTTATCAGCCCAAAATTATTATTGAAAAAGAAGTATAATTCTAAAATTTTGTATAAGTTATTAAGAAAAATATTAAAAATATTAGTTGAAAACTAGATAAGAATATTTTATATAAAAATTTCTTTTTCAACAGGTTTAAATTATTTTTATTGGACAAAAATTTATTAAGTTTAAGATAAGATTACAAAATATTATTTTTATTCAGATATTTTAACTTGACTTATTATGTTTTCATCAATAAGTATGCCAATAATATTCTTCAATAAAAAGTAACAGGTAAATTTCCTAAAGTACACTTATGATTTGAATTAAGTTTTTGACAGATTATTTCATTAAGTAAACTAAATTAAAACTAATTATATGTAAATATAAATTGAATGGAGAAATTTAAAAGAAATTAGTTTTTTTTAAAAAAGTCATTCTTTTATTATATTTTATTTATTTTATTAATTTATGACAGATGATGATTTTGAAATTGAGTAAAACTTACTAGGATCAATTTTATCAAGTAAATTGCATTTTAATGTATTAGTAACTGATGAAAATGACTATTAAGACTAGAAGAAATTAAATTCAAGTGTTGAATGCAATTAAACTCAGGGTTAAATAAAATTATAAAGATAATGTAAGTTTTAAACCACAGATACATTCAACAAATCTTTTGAATAAATAAGTTTGTGTTCAGAATAAAACTGCAGCCCTATTTCTCCTGATAGAAAGATTTAAAATTAAAATTAAGGAATAGGCAATTCATTTAGTTCTGACAATTAAACAAGTTCAGAAAATTCAACGATTTTAACAAATTCACGTTGTTTTGATTACTTTTAAAAGTAATCTGAATAATTTTCACCCATTTTCTACAATTAAACTAATCCAATATGGTAATAATATCAAAAACCAAGTCAAAATTTAGACATATAGTTAGACAATGAAATTGTAACTTTTGTTGTATTATAATTTTTTTATAGGAGAATATGTGTGGTGATCAATAGCTTTCAAGAAAGGTCTAGAAGATATTTGAGACTGGATCCCTTAATTAAAGATAATAAATATTTTGTAAAGTTCAAACCAATTGTTAAGAATTCTCAAAAGACATCTTTGGAAATTATTTGATTTAGAAGATTCTTGAAAAAGGTATAAAATATAAATTATAACTATTCAGGAACTTTAACATAATAAATTTAGATATTCTAATAATTATTACCATATGTATGTGAATTATCTAAAAATACTTTTGGTTGCAGAGTTATTTAAAAACTAATTGATATCATCTCTAATAATGATCATCTTATAAACCTATTCATGAATGAAATTAAACAAAATGTTTAAGCATTATTAATTGATCAAAATGGTAAATATGTAATTCTAAAATGCTTGGAGAATTTTTCAACTGATATAGTTAAATTTATATTAAAACCTACTGAAGAATTATGTTCACATATGTGTGATTCTTAATATGGGTGCAAAATAATATAAAAACTGATTGATAATTATCCATCATAAGTAGAAAACTTAATATAAATTTGTATATTGAATTAAAATCTTCTTTATAATTCTTAATTTGGTAATCATATCATTCAATATTCCATCAAATAACCAAAGAATTTAGAAGCTATAGCAATCTATATATTTAATCATTTAGAATTACTATGTTTCAATAAATATGCTAGCAATACTGTTGAAGCTATACTGGAGTTTTTGACTCCAAAACTTAGAAACATATTTGTTTCAATTTTAATCAAGCCTTCTGATTAAAATGGAATGTAATAATAAATTAAATTATTTTATAAGGTTTATTTTTATAAATATAGCTACCAATCCTTTCGGAAATTATGTTATAAAAAAATTATTTTAAACTTTTGAACATGAACATATTTAATAATTATTAAATCTAATTAAATAGAATTACAATTTACTATAATATATTAAGCAATCAGAATATGCATAAAGAATATATGCTTTGTTGTTAACATATTTAAATGATTAAAACTGACCATATGATAATGATTATATATTTCATAATATTTTTAAATGTTGATTAAAATAGAATATATAATTTTCATAATCTTATAACATATTTCAAAAATTAACACTCATTTTTTATATTTAAATATTCTAAATTCCAAAATGCTACTCTTACACAATAGCATAATCATATGTTGTAATATATTTTTTAATTGAAAAAAGAGTTTTAACTTATATTTTTTTATAAAGTAATTTTAATTTTCAATCAATTTCTTTAATTGATGTTTACATATTATACCAAATATAAAATAAGAAAAGGAATTTTATAAATATCTATTATTCGAAATTTTACTTTTAATCTTTTTGAAATATAAATGGAATAACAATTATGAAAAATTGTTCTGTTATGATAACAAAATAAATATTTAAGCTCTTATCTAATTAAACTTTAACTGGTATTTAATATTTAAATATTATTATCAAATCATAATTTACAAATGTCATCAAAAAGATGTCATTTCATCGTTATTAAAAATGTATTTAGGATCATAAAATTTATGTTGCATAATTAAAAGTATTGGTAATTTTAATACGTCTTTCCTAAACTTTCAATCATTCCAATACCCTAACAGTATTGGACATTTATCATAAATTGAAACAGTATTAAGAAAAACATGGGAGATATTTGATTGTGTATAGAAATACTATTTAAACATAAATTTGGACATATTTGTTAAACATTAATATATTAAATAAAAGTAAAAATTGTTAAATCAAATATATAGTTCTGTTTGTGTAAATTACCTATTATATTAGGAAATTATTTCAAAAAATCAGTAATCAATCATTTTTTAAGATAGTGAATTCGATTTCTTTGATTAATCATTTGTTAATGAATTTATAAGTAATTATGTACTAAGATTGAACTCTATTTCTCCAATTAATCTAAGTATTTAATTTATTAATCAAATCCAGCATTCATACTAAATTTATCCATTAAACCTTCAATTTATAATAGTGATTTTTTGTTAAAATTATTTGATTTGATTCTTTCTTATGTACTGATTTAGGTAGATACTTCTAATGAATTGTTTGAAATCATATTAGATATTGATCTTCCTTTACTATTTTATTTTTTGAAAGGTGATTAGTTCTTTGATCTTTATGTAGGAATATAATTATTCTGTTTGATATATGGACTTTTCATTAGTTGAGGTAGCTTAAGTTTAAAACTTGGACTATTCTCTTTGCTTTAAGCTTTGATTAATAATTAATCATTTTTATACATTTATTATATCGAAATATATGAAAGAATACTGCTTGTCTTAATTCGTTAAAACTATTGTTTAATAATCCAACATAAGAAATTAAGATATTCCACAAAAATTCAAACCAAATGAAACATATATACCTCCAGAATATGTTGTTTCTGGAGATGAAGATTCAAACTCAAATTCTAAAGTCTTCTTAATGCCTTCTGATCCCAATCCTGTCAATAAGGCTCCTAATTAGATATAGGATACTAAACCTAAGAAAACTAAAGCAAGTGAGTCTAAACCTGGAAGTTTATAGGATATTTATATTCCGAATTATGATGGAAAGGTATATTAACAAATGAAACCAGTAATATTGGGAGAGATTGAAGAAGAAAAACCAAAACCATAAAAGAGTTTTTTATAAGCATTACGTCAGGGTAATTGTATAATCTAATTACCTAATAAACTTCCTTTTCAAGACATAGGAAAAAACTAGAAAATTGTAGAAAAAATTTAAGGAGATTAAGTGTAGCAATAACTAAAGTATCTATATTGAATATATTTATTAAGTGATTATTACGATGAATGTTATGATAGTAGTGGGATTCATTTATAAAAATAATATACAAATTTGAGTAATACTGCAGGTGTCGGAATTAATATAGGGAAAATATAAATTGCTTAAAATGGGACTGCAATATGGAAAGCTGGAAGAGAAGAATTTGAGATAGTCTAAGGTATTAATCAAGATCTGGATTAAAAATGTTTGGTTATAAATAAAGATGATGGATAATGTGGCTTTATTGAAGTAGGTGATAAATTTGTTATTACGAGTATCTATTGAATTTTATTCAATGTATTAATATATTTTAAGTAATTGAAGAATTTTATATTAATAATTTCATATTTACTTTAAATCAATCTTTTTCCAATTTTCAAAGATATTCTAGTTAAAAATTTATTTAATTTATGAATGCGAGTGTTAGAATTAAGATGATTATATATTTATAAGTTAACAAATAAGTTAAATAAAAATTGATTTAAAAGATTAAATATATTAACTTTTTTGTAGAAAAATAATAATCAATAATCCTTTTGGATATTTATTTAATTTAATATAATAAAATATAAGATTCATCAAATTTGCTTTTAATGAAATAATTAGTATGTACAATTATTTATGGGTTATATTGTTGTTAATATATATTAATAATTTTTAACGAATTATAAATAATTCAAATTTTAAACCAAATGAAAACTTTTTAGGTTAGCAAAGACTCATCGTTTAGGTATATTAAATGTTAAATTTAGAATGTTAATACCATAAAATAGAATTGAAATGGAAGAGGAAACAGTAGAAACATAAATATAGTTAGATTAAAAGAATATTTATCGACCAATAAAAATAATATTTCCTCCTCCAAATAATTAAAAAATCATTACTAGTACAAAGTAAATTATTGAATAAATAAAGATCATGCAACTGCAAGAAATCTTAATGTTTAAAACAGTATTGTGACTGCTTTGCTAACGGATAAATGTGTTCAGAAAATTGTAATTGCGTTGGCTGTTTTAATAATACACTTAATAGTGAATAAAGAAAGAAAGCAAAAGTGTCAATTATTAATAGAGATCCAGGAGCATTTAAATAAAGTTTTAAAGGATGCAATTGTAAGAAATCTGGATGCCAAAAGAAATATTGTGAATGTTTTCTAAATGGTTTAGAATGTACACATTTGTGTAGATGTGATGGATGTCTCAATTGCGAAAAATGATATTTTTATATAATTAATTTCAATGTTAAAGTGTTAAAATAGAAATTTAATTTAAATTATTATATCAATTCATTAAATATTATATGATCTTTATATCAAAATTACTATACAATATATTTAAGTTAAGATTTTATAACTAATTTGATTATTAATAATTAATTAATTGTTTTTTTTCGAAATTATTAAATGATCATCAATTGAATTTCAACAGAAGTTTATAACAAAATAAATAATGCAATTTTTTTAAATATAAATATTATTTTAATCATAAACCTTTATTATTAGTTGTATTGTTTTATAACAATAAGAGACGATTACTAGATGTTTTGAAGAGAGGAGAGAAGTTCGTCTATGATTGAATTGTTCTGGATTTGATTCTATTTTGTGCATTTGGTAAAATACTTCTTTTTTTTTCTTTTCTACTTCTTAATTAAGATTATGATGTACTTAATGGACTATTACAAGACTGTCTCTCTAGCAATTCTTCAGGGAAATGTGTTTTTAAAGTGAGTTTTTTTAATTTATTTTTTGGTTTTTCAGTTTATGATTAATTTGATTAGATTTATTATAAATCTTATTCTTGAGACTCATTTTACATAATAAAATTATAGAATGTCTTTGTTTTAAGAAAGAATTCAGATTAAATTTAAGACATATTTGTTTGTACTAGTTTAATTGGATGTTTTCTTGGCTTTTAAGATAGAAATTCGAGTTATTATTTAATTATATTGATTCTTTGTTATTTTTTTATTTGTTAAATTTATTAGATCTTTTTTCTAGTTTCAATTAATTTTTCACTTTTATATTCAGTTAGATTCTCTGTTTTGATCCTTTTAGAATAATATTAAGGATAAATAGTTGCTGTTTTTGCATCTCTTAATGTTTTAAGTTCGGCGAATTATTGCAATTCCATTCTATGCAATTTAAGTTCTTCAAATTGTTATTCAAACATCCTTTCAACCAAAGAAGTTCTCTAAATTTTATAAGCGTATCCTTTTGCTGAATTACAAATTAAAGAATACTCGTATGGTAGATTTATGTTAAGATGATAAAATCCAAAAACTTAGAGTTCTCCAATTTCAAATAACTATGATAATTAAGTAAGATTTACATTTGAATTAGTATGATTTGATTGAATAAATTTCTTGACTAAAAAGCTGCCAGATTTAATTAAAATAAAATAATCAACCTTTTATCCTTCTTAAATTACAACTTGATTTTTTTCAAATTCGTAAAGAAAGGAATTTAGATAAATGTGTTTCAATTACGTTCTATGAAGATGTGAAAATATTTTAATTTGAGAGAAATAATCAATATTCTTAAATTATTATAAAATAAATACTTCGTCTAACTATTTTTATTGTTCTTCTTAAAGTATATGTTTAAATTGTTATTTATCCAAGACTGCAAAAGTGCAATCAGTAAGACATTAAATTGTTGCTAATCTTGGTTACTTGTGTAAGAGTGCGAGTTCTCCAAAAGATTCCCCTTTATTTAATACTCTTACTGCTTCCATTTCGATTTGATTTGGTTTTCTTACTAAAACCATAACTTGTCCTTCTAAGATTATATAGAATTTGGTGCCAACACTATCTAGGAAGTTTAGAGCTATGAGTTACCTACATAAAACACGATTTCATTAAGTTTGAATTTTTCACAGTACATATTTTTACAACATTTTCTTTATATTTAAATTCCATTATCCAATTTTGTGTACTATTTAAAAAAGGGAAGTTATGAGGTTAATTTAACAAGAAGATCAATTTCAGCTTTACTTCTATGTTGAGGACTCTTTTTTAATAATAATTCAACCTCATCAATCTACTTTTACATAAATATTATTTTATTATAACAATTATATTATTGTATATAATATGTTCTTATAATATAGGAACTTATATACAAATATAAGTATCTACAAATGTAAGATAATAAAATTATTTATAAAAAGTGTATATAATTATTAAAAACAAATTAATAATATGATAGGCAAAAAATCTAGTTCATATGTTGGCTTCAACCCATTTAGTAAATATCCAAAAGAAAAGTCAAGTATAAGTACTAAAATCATCAACAAATTGAAGAGCTTCTTTTAAATCAATTTAAATCCATCTTCTTGTATACAAAGGGAATTTATATCTCAATAAACGATATATGTTCCTGTAAATTCGGAAATAATTGGAGCTTAAATAATAGAATAAGGTATTATTAATTTATATTTAAGATTCTATTCAAATATGCCCTTCTTAGAGTAGCTAAAGATAAAAAAGAAATAAATTTACGAGCTTCGATGATCATTTAAAAGAATAGTAAAGTATAATAGAATTGTAAAATGATTAACTATCAAAGATTTAATAAAAGGAAGAAAAATACTTGAGAAAGCTAAATTGTAAATATCTAATAATTTAAGAATATAGTATAGGAATAAAAATTCGATCCTGTTTTACCAATAGACATAGATAACGCAGAAATTAAAGAGAATAAGATTATTTATCCTCGTAGAAAGTTAAGTTCCTAAAAATACAAAAAAAGAAAGCTTGATGGTATAATTTTCAAATAATGTTAGAAAAAAAAAAAACTTTAGGGATCAAATTTGTACCAAAGAAACATGTATATGATTAAATTTAGGATAGTATAAATGAAAGTAGAATATAAGAAGTTCAAGAATAACTGAGTGATGATTCACTTAAAAATAATAGTCTACTTGGAGTTGGACCAAAAGACGAGCCATAAAAGAAAGAGATAATTGTCATTTAATTAAAAGAGGAGAAACCAGTATAACCTGAGCCACCGATGTTATCAATTAATGAATTTATAGAGCATCAATAAAAAGGATTAAAGAAATCATAATCAATGATTAATTTAAATGAATAAGAAGCAAGATCTTTTTCTTGTAGTCCAAAAAAGTTTGAAATTCCTTAATCGAGAAAACAATCTGATGCTATAAATAAATTAAATGAGCCCAAATAATTTGAAAACTAAAAGGAATAAGTTATTGATTAAGTTGAAAGAAAATAGGATGATAATAAAACTGAAACTTCTTTATAGCCATAATAGAACATAATTAATTTTCTAGTTTAAGGATCTTAAAAGTAAGATAAATCTTCAATACATTCTAATAACACTATATTCAATTAATTAAAGTAAGATGGTAATGAAGAGAAGAAGACTTTAGAATAATAAGAAAAAAATTTTAATAATTTTTCAGACACACCGTTATTTGGATTTGGTAAAACAAGTGAAGGACTTTAAGGATAAATTCCTTAGAGTAAGATCAATGTATAATCATCTTTATTTGCATCTTTTGATTCTAAAGAATTGAATAAATAATAATCTTCCGATTAAAGTTCAGGTTAAAATTTATTATAAAATTAATTTACATTTCTTTAAAATAAACCAAATGCTATTGAAACTTTATAATAAACATCAAATTCTGAATCTTCTAATTCTAATGTTAATAACAAAAAAGATTCAACTGATTAATAATAACTTAAAAACGAACAAAATAATTAAACGTATAGTCATTTCAATAATACTTAAAGTACTTAAAATGAATAGTTTAATACAAATGAACAATTTCGTACTAAGAAACATCTATTCTAAAATTTAGTTAGTGTAAATCATAATTTATAAGGAGAAAACATAGAGGAAAAGAAATAAGATTAATAAGTTGAAAATAATGAAATTTAAAAATAATCAGAAATATAAAAACAAATTGGTTTATTTTCAGGATTCAATTTTCAAAATTAATCAGAAAAAAATAATAATATAATAACATAAAAAGAATAAGAACCATCGATTCCTCTCTTCTAATCCTTTTAATTTAAATAAGTTAACGAAAATAATAAATAAGAAAATAAATCAGTTGGTTTATTTGGTGATATTTTAATAAAATAAACTGAAAAAGATAATTAAAATGTTAAAGGAGAATAATCTCTTTTTTTTAACAATATTATTACTAATAGTTAGAATAATTATAATAAAGATATAAACAATGAACTTAATAAGTTTGAACAAAATAATTTATTTAATTTTGAAAATAAAAATACCATTAATACTCCAAGAGATTAGGATAATTAATCTTAATAAAATTACTCTTAAAAACCAGAAATTTTAACACCATTAAATAATTCTATTGGATTGAATTGTTAATGGAAATCTTCCTCTGCTGATTAAAAAAATAATTAATTTAATAATAATAATAACAGTGAGCCTAAATAAGATGATTAATTAAAATAATCTCCTTTTGCTTTTTTTTCCAAACAAGTACCTCAAAGTGCAAATGATAAATCTGATATTTTATCTTCTGATTAAATAGTAAAATCAGTTACTACACCAAGGAAATAAGTAGAGAATCCATTTTTATAATAATCTCCCAAAATTAATTAAGAATAAATCAACTCTTATTTTTCAAATAAATCATAAGAAAATGGGATTCATAAAGATTCTCCTATCAAAGTGTAAACATCACTTTTTGAAAATGATTTATTTAAATAATAAAATAATGTTCCATCCTTATTTACTAATTTGCCTTTTAAATAAATGTAATAAGTAGAACCTGTCTAAAATTCTTTATTTTAGTTTTAATAAAATCCCCCTTAAAATATATTTGAATAATAAAGTGTTTTATTTTAAACAAATACTAATTATGAAATGAATACTAATAATAATGGAAATAATAACTAAATGGAAATTACCGATGTTAATTAAACAACTGAATAATCTTAAATTACTTAATAATAGTCGTAACCATTAAATTCTTTTGAACCAAACATGTAAACTAATAATTTCCTTTCATAACCATCTATGACTGGAAGTTTTAATAATTCAGGTTAAACTTTTTAATAATAATAAGATTTACCAATCTCACTATTTTAATTTCCAGTTAATTAACAATAAATAAGTAAAAGTATTTTACTAATAGAAGGTCTATTCGATTAAGATCCATAAAAGTTAACAAATCAACCATAGAGTTTAAACAGTAGTTTTTAAGGTAAATCTAGCTCAAAAAAATTAAGAATTTGATTAATGATTTGAATAATTAATTTAGCTAAATATATTTTGAAATTAATAATTATTATTATGCTAACACCTTATCTTAATCCATTAGATACTTATCTTAAAATTAATAATAAGTATACATTTATTACTTAAATATATGATGATATATTTTAATTTAAAAAAATGAAAATTTTAAATTAGCTCAATCCTTATAAAAAGTTACCTTTATTTTATTAAAAAACTTTATTCGTTATATAAATTTAGTTAATGACTAAAATATGGTTGCTAATTAAATATGTAATATATTTATGCAATATTAAGAAATAATCTCTTCTAATGATAATATATTTTGTTTTATTTATATATTGAATCACTAAACTACATATGTCATCATAATAAATATTATGATTCATCTAAATGTTTATATTATTAAATTTTTATTTTATTTTAGATTCTCTCTTTAACATTATTAATTAAAATTGCTTGATAAATTAATAAATGAATGATAATATAATTATTTATTATATCATTTATTTTCATTTTATGCAATATAATATATTGTTATATATTATAATCATCATTCTAATCCTTCTTAAATCTAAAATTACAATTAAATGATATCTATCTTTAACACTAATGGTTCATTATAAATTCATTAACAAGTTTAAATTATTTCTCATGAAATTATTTCCAATATTTATTATTGTTTTAAGAAACACTCTTCTTCTTATTTAATGATAGGTTAATAAATTTAAAGTTGTTATATAGCAATAATTTATTTAGCTAAAGAATAATTATAATGGTTAGCACACTAATTTAAGCTTTCAGAAATTTAAAAATGAGATCTCAAATCATTTTTCTTTTCATTATGGTTCTCCTTTTAGTGTTAAGTTTAGCTGGAGTAGCTATTTATATTG
>JPFM01000049.1:376485-465825 GCA_000733375.1 Paramecium sexaurelia
TAAAAAGAGATTTAGTAAATGTTGGAACATGAGAGAAAGTAATAAGAGATTAGAGAAAGAAATGAGTCAAAGTAACGTTAGATAAACGAGAGATAATAGAGAAGAGAGGATTAATTGAGATAAAGTCGAGTGAAATAAGAGTATGATCGTGTATAAAGGGAGAGAGATAGATAAATAAAATAATAACGGGAAGAATAATAATTAAAAAAAAAAGCGAAGCAACAATATAAAAAAGAATTATAAAGAGTTTAATTAGAATAATTAAGATAGAGAGAATTATAATAGGAGTATAGAAGAAGAGAAGAGGAAAGAAAATAAAGATAAAAGTTATTTAAAGAATAAATGTAAGAGATACAATTGAGACATGAGATGGAATTATAAGTGAAGAGACAAATTATGGAAATGAAAGATAGAGAGAGATTGGAGAAACAAGAATAATCTAGATAAGAGAAGATTTAAGCTTCTTAATAAGCTCAATAAGAATTAAGATTTAAATTATAAAGTGCTAAATAACTACAAATGGAGAAATTAGAAAGAATGAGAGAACAATTTGAAGAAAAACAAAGAAAAATTGAAGAAAGAAGATTAGAATTTGAAAGATAAAAGGAATAGAAGATAATTGAAAATTACCTAAATGCATAATAACATTAAGAGAAATTAAAATAAGTAATAGAAAGAGTTCAAAATTAAGAGGAATAAAAATATTATGATTATTAGCAAAAATAAGAGATTATGAATTAAAGAAAAAAACAATTAGAATTGGAAAAATTTAAAGAATTATTAATTAAAAAATAATAATAAGAGGAAAAAGAATAGCATAGAATGGATGCTTTATAGAATGCTGAAAAAAATTAACAAGTTAAAGCAATGGAATTAAATAATAAATTTATATTTAAAGAATAAATGATATTAGAAAAATAATTAGAAAAATAATAAATATAAGAATAAATCAAATTATAAGAAATACTTAAAATGAAAGATAAAAAAGAGGCATTAGAAAGACTATAGAGAAAATAAGAATATGAAAAAGAAATTTTGAGATAAAAAATAGAAGAAAAAATGAAAAGAACTGAAAATTTACAATTACAAAAAAGTCGAGTCTAAGAATAAAGATTACAAATGAAGTAAATAGCTAATCTGTAGAAAGAAGAATTAAAACATTAATTTGAATTAATAAAATAAGGCAAAATTGAATTTTTGTAATCATCAATCCCAAATGAATCTTAATAACAAAGTTCATGTTAAATTGAAGATCATCCAATCTCAAATTAAAAAAAAGGAAGACGTATTATCTATTATTGATATATTTAGCTTAAACTGCTCTTCCAAAAAAGAAATCAGAACTTTAAAGACCAAAGTCTGCTATGATAAAAAAAGATCAAATTGAATAGAAAAAAATAATGAAAATAAATGATGATCCATAAAAATAATACGAGTTAGAATTCTTAGAATAATAATAGTAAGAAGAAATGATTAATGTAATTAAAAGAAATATTTTAGCTTTTGGAAAATGAGCAAAGATTAGAGTAAGAGAGAGAAAAACAATTATATTAGATAGAAAATAAATAAGAACAAGTCAGATTGGAAAAAATATTTTAAATAGAAAGGAATAAAGCAAAGAAAAGAATACTTGATTTATAAGAAGAACACTAAAAATAGATTGAAGAATTTATGGCTAATTGATTATTTAATATAATAATATGTAAACTAAAACTTAATTATTCAAACCATATCATTAATTAGTATATCTAAATCTATTAATAGTATTAAAAAAACTTCCAAATAGATATATCTATTTAGTTCTAGTTAAAAATAAATTAAATTAAATGAATTCAGAATTACAAAAAAAATATAAATTTTAACATTAAAAAGCACTTAAATTTACAAAAAAATAAATTGTTCTTTCTTTTATTCTATTTAAATATAAGAAATATTCTTATGTTTACAAAAAGTACCATTTGCTAACATATTTTAATTTGAAAAGTGAAATATGATCTAGATCTAAAAACTTAATCTTATCGTAATTTTGTTTTTTAATAAATAACAATGAAAATGAGATAATGCATTGAACAATGAATAGAGAAGAAATTATTAGATTATGAATCCTATATTATTCTAAGTTTTTTAATTTATATGTATAGATTATCAGCAAATAATATTAAAAATTTCTTGAGAAATTGTATTCAAAAAAGAAACCATAAATGATATTTAATCTTGGATCAAATATTGTATTAATATATTCTAGCAGGTTGATATGTAAATTAATGAATCTTTGCGAACTGAAGTAAAGTGGATAAATATTTTAGATCTAAATAATTTTTATTTTTAATTTATATGTTAAATCAATATTTTGGATTCTCAACTAAGTTACTTAGAAATAAAATACATTGCAAAATTTACTTTAATTTCAATGTTTTAAGTTCAAATAATTATATCGAACTAATTAAGTAATTTAAAGAAAAATAATAATCAAAAAGTAATGAATAATGTTAAGAATTGATTAAAGAGATCTAATTCGAAATTTAAAATTCTCATAATCAAGCAGAAGATTATCTTAATTATGGAAAGTTTGAAGATGCAGAGACTCTTTTAGATTCAGTTAAAAGACCTCTTTAAGATTTGCTCTAGTAAATTCAATTAGGTTAGAATACGCTTTATGAAGATTTATATATAGCTAGTGCAAAAACAAGTTTACTTCTTGGAGATTGTTAATTAAGATAATCAAATTTTGATTTAGCAGATTCATCTCTTATTTATTCTTTAAAAGTCTTGTAAAAAATGAATAAAAAAATGTAAAAGGTATAAATTAATCTACTAGATACATTAATTCTCTTATATTAATAAAATTTATATTCGATATTTGATGACAAATAATTAAAAGAGATTGAAGATTAAATTAATGATCTTATGTAAAATTCATAAAATAATGAAGAATTAACACAAAAGTATTAAATATTTAAGCTTAAATATTTATTAGAAGATTAAGAATAAGTTGATAAATTATTCAATCAATTAACAAATTAATCATAATAATCAACTGATCTTACAAATTTTTTAATGAAATAAGCAATGAATAAAGGAAACCCAAAATCTGCACTACTTTACTGTGAAAAATTATTAAATTCCCTAATTCACACCTAAGATCCAAATCATCATTTATTTGAAGCATCTATTACTAACTTCTTTGCCTTAAGTAGAGAAAACCAAGAATAATAATAATATGAAGAAATAATATAAAATATTAAATCAAAATTTTTTGGCAAGGGTTTTGAAGCATTAGAAAGACTTATATAATTTGAAAATATTTTAAATTAAGGCTTAAAAATAATAAATAGTTACCCAAGCATAAACGAAGTAAGATTTAGTTTTAATATTAGATATAAAATTTAATAAATAAATTAGAAATTATAAAATTTACAAGTGGATCAAAATATCATAGATATGCTATTTTTATGTTGTTGGGTCTAAAGAGAGAATTAAAAGAAATCCAATCTCAGATAGGTTGAACATATTAAATTAATATTATTAAATTTGTGTTTGAAATACATTATTGAATCTGACTTTCAAAATTAATATTGATACATTATATCATTATTAAGAAATTCATTACTCTATAACTAAATCTTTATAAATCTATATTTAAGCAATCACTTCATACTACTTTAAATTCTTTTTCTTATTAAATTAGAGTATGAAATAATTTATCCAAATAATAAGTTAGTTTTCTGTATATTTTATTTTCCGATAATTATTATTGTAATTTTTAAATTATAACTATTCTTCTCTTAGATTTATAAGGGTGGATTTAAAAATAAAGATTGAAAGAGATTTTTAATAGATATGTAAAGTTCATTATGTTTGATGTTTAGAAAAGTATTTTGAAAATAATTAATAATTATATAACAGTTAATTTTATGAATCAAGGGGAAATAATGAAAAACATGGATAATGTTTTTAAATAATTAACAAATAATTTCAATGAATTAATCAGTAGAGAATAGTTACTTAGATTTCTTGACTAAAAATGCACATAATTATTTGACAGAATAATCTTTGAACAACTATATTCAAGAATGCCTAAAGGAATGAATGGATATGTTTCAGTGAATGATTTTAAGAATATTGCTCTCTAAGCTTATTAAACTTTGACATCCAAAATTACATAATTTTCTACTTAAATGGATTAAAAAAGAAAGTAATATTTCATTTCTAAGTTAGCGAATTGAATTAGATATCAACTAAATTGAAACAATTAGCTAATACAGAGAGATATAATAATTATAATATCAGTTTATAAAGCACATTAACGATTTAAATATTAGATGGAATAGTAGAATTTCCAGGAAATTCTTTGGTTTTTATTAAGATAGGTTGTGATTAAATTATTTATCAAACTAAGTATGCAAATAGAAATGCTCCTTAATGGGGTGATACTTTTACTTTTCCGATACAATCAGGTTAAGAAGAGATTTGGCTTGCTATTCTGGATGAAGAATCAGCTTTAAATAAATAAATAGGTGGATAAATACAATTATAATTACAACAGTTTTACGATTAAAAGATCCATTAAGAAGAATTAGTCTTTATGGATCAGCACAACTCTATTAAAGCAGCTGTTATTAAGGTTTCAGTCTAATGGATACATTCTTAAGTATTAAATTATTAGTATTTAGACAAAATATCTAGAATAAGAAATTTTGGAAACTTAGTTGTAAATTCAGCAATTGAAATTTGACATAGACGAATATAATAATGATATCAATGCAATTTTTTAACCTTTTCAATAATAAACTAGTACAGATCAACTGTATTAATCAGATTAAAGTTAAAGATAGTAATAAACCTTAAATTAAATTTATTCAACTTAATAAAATTATTCTACAGAGGTTCCTAAATAAAACACAGAAATTACTCCAAACTAATGGTTAAGAATAAGTTTGATATTAACTCTTATGTTTTTTGTGTCAACTATTGCGGAATCGTTTATAAAAACATAATTTTTGGATGTATTAATCAGATTCATTAGATTAGTTTCTAATTTTATTTTACAGTTTGTGGTTTTATATGAACAATTTCGAATTGCAATCTCTATTACATATTAAAATTATGACATTTATGTATGTGTTATCTATTATTTATGATGGTTTTTGGTTATTTATTTACCTTAAACCATATCTAAAAAATGATGTCATATTTGATCATCAAGAAGACACACTTCATTAATATACTGTAATTCTGTGCATATTGATTCTCATTGAAAAAGTAATGATTACATATTACTTTATAGCTATTTATAATACTTTCTTATTTTAATCTATACTTAAAATGTCCTAATGCAAGATAAAACATATTTGATGAATAATATGAGATTTGTTTTGGATCCTATTATCAAAGAAGATTAGCAGAAAGCCAAAAATAAGCCTAATATTCAAGTAAAGTTATAAGATAAGGTACACCAAATGTAAAGTATGTGTACCCAATGTAATAATAATCACAAAGCTAGAGATAAAGATATTCTTTAAGATATGTTCAATGAATTAAATTTTTTTGATTAATAGAAAAAATGAAAAATAATAATTAAACTATAAATACCTAGTTTAATGTCATTCAACCTAAATGTTGCAATTATTAAACATTTTAGCTCTTTCACATTTAACTCTTCTAAAATAATTAATCTCCTCTTTTCCTTCAATTCCAAGACAAAACTCAATATCCCCAACTTTTCTAATAATCTGCTTAAACACGATTATTCTTTGAGGAGTTGGGGCAATTTTTAAGAAATAATAAAATTTGGTTTTATTTCTTTATTTTTCTTTATTTTAGATAAACATTTCATATTCTTCATCTATTTCTCTATGATCTTCTTTTATTAGATCTAACTAACTCTGTTTTAATGATTAATTATTTATTGTGGGTTTTACTTATTAAGAAAGTCTATGGAGCTTATCTTCAATAGTTAATATTTTTGAGGCCTAAGAATTATTTTATTTAGAAAGTGTAATTGCTAAAGAACCTTATTATATATCCTATGACTTTTTAGTATATCTAAATTCATTAGGTGTGATAACCTAAGGATGGATTATTTTACTCATCGGTTTTGAAGGAGCAGAGCTTTCGGATAAAATTCTTCTTTTACGAGTTTTACTTTATGAATAGAATTTTGGATCAATTTAAAATTATTTAATCGATGGTGTGTTATCAAATTTATTGCCTTTCTTATGCAATTTATTGGTTGTTATATCTTCTTAGAAGTAAGGTTATTTAGTTAATTCATCCAAATCAAATTACTCCTAAGCTTTTATTGAAAAAATCATGGAAGTAGATTATCTAAATTTTTTTGGTACATATTGACTATATTATGTTGTATGAAGATTTAGATCATCTTTAAATTAATTTTTTTAAGGTAAGGTAGCATTGAACGAAATGGTTTCAGTTTAAAATTCATCTTATGCTTAAGAAAATAGTTTTAAATTCATAATAATCTAAACACAATGATAATTATTAATTACTAAATTTAAGAAATTGTATATATTCTGCTTATTATTTAATTGAGTGTAGAAACCAATGATCTATAGAATTTTTACTCTATTTAAATTGTATATGGTTACAAACAAACAAATAAAGTACAACTATTACCAGATAGTAAACAAACAATTTATTGATAGGATGGTAGTTTTTGGAATTTTATAAAATATTTAAAAGAACTACTGATATTTGCAAATTAATAAAAACCTACACGTCAAAAAATCATATTTTTATAGATAAGTAAAATATTTTTATTGAAATTAAATTATAGTTTCAACCTGTAAATATTCTTGTCATCAAATTACCAGTTATAATTGGAAATAGCATTACTAACATATATCCAGCAAACATAATACAGATAGCTAGTAATAAATATCTTATCGCTTTTGGCCCCAATAATTAATTCTAATAATTAAATCATTAATTTTACAAGCATTTTAATAGGATTCCAAGTCCATTCTATTCTACCTGTAGGTTCAGGACAAACAGGAGAATGATTTGGTTATGATCTTCCCAACCCTACAGGATTCTTATTGTGAAACTACTCAGAAACTATTTCCAGTGAAATCACTAATTTTCCATTCTATTGATTGCTCTTATAACCTACTTTGTCTGAATTAATTGTCTATATCACATTCTTTTCATATAAGATTCCTTTGTTTGTTTATTTTATTTATGCATCCTACTTGAGAATACCATCAGAAGGAGGTTCAGTTTAAGAGTACATCTTAATGTTAGTTTCATTTTCAAAAGCCCTTTTACATAGATCAGTAATATCTATAGAGCAATCAGAAATAAAATCATCTGAAGTGAAAATATCCTTATCAAATATTTAAAATGTAAGAACTGTTTATTATTATTATGGTAATTCTATTGGAAACACCATTCTCCAATTAAATGAACCTTTTCCATTAAAACTTCGAAAATGAGTGTCTGTTTTTTACTTTTAATTTTGATCTACATATCCAACAACATACAAATCTGAGCTACCTTCATCGTCATGTGATGGTACATCTAACACATCCCACACAACGCATCGGACGAAATGATTTGCTTTAGGTCTTTATTCAATAAACCACGGATTCTTTAAAATTGAAGTTTATTTTGAAGGTATAATTTCCAAAAATAAACGAATTTATCCTTATGGCATAGAAGAACTTGGATGTATCAATTAACGAGTTTCAATAGGTACATTTTTAAGTTATCTAAATCTAGATTAGAAATATCTTTCTTCAATGTCAATCGTAGTTTATCCAATTAATTCGTCAGGCATAAAGTCATCATAATCCCAAACCTATATTATTAACTCAGATGCTCCTGGTAATTCTGTTGTAATATCATACCTTCTATAATATTGGGGATTACAATTATCAGTTATTCTATTTGCTACATCATCTATAGATTCCTTCCCTAATCTTATTTTCAAATATGGATCGGACATTGAATCTTAATCTTTTGGAGGTAAATTTGAGCAATCTATTACATACAATCTAATCGTAACTTAGTTTTTCACTACTAACTCCTTATCAGTTAAGTTTGTATCACTTTTACCAGATGTAAAATCATATTCATTCTTTATCAATTTAAATTCAGCTTAAGATTACAGTTTCTCCAAATCTTATTATGAAATTACTTCAACCCATCCTTTTATTTTCCCAGTATTTTATTAATTCTCTTTCACTCCCAAAATAATTTCAGCCATGCTTTCCACTTCTCTTAGATTTATACTTCCTTTCCTCAATGGGAATATATCAAACACCTTTTACTGCATACATAAACTTTCTTCTAAAGCACATGGCAAACACAATCGATAATGAACATTTGATTTGATCATACCTTATTAACCTTACTGAGAAGATTTTATTTAGATTTCTACTTGATTTAAAGATTTGCCTTGTATCTATTAATTTCCAAATTTCTTTTTCTGAACATATAACTGTGCTTTCTATGTTTGGGTATCATATCCTAAAGGTAAGTAATATTTGCTATCAGGCCGATCTAATTCAAAAAACGTGCCTTCCTCTTCATTCTTATCATACTCTATAAATTTTATTATCTAATCTAGATAAATTGCATTATTCTTAAGGACTCCTAATTAAGTTAATAGATTATTGATGTCCTCATTAAATTATTCTCCTGATGCCATTTATAATAAGGCTCCCATCTTTATTCCAACTCCTATATCTAAACTTGGCAAATGAATTATATTTGAATCCACCTATATTGTTCCGTTTAAAACCCTTTTGGCAACATCTTTCTTCTCCTCAATCTATTTTAAAGTTTTTAATTTCTATAATTTTAAATCTATTGAAAATTATCCTATCAAAGGTTGCATAATTCCTTTAAAGATATAATCATGAACACTTCCTATAAATTTGGGCATAAAGGCATCATCCTCGGGCAGATTAATTTCTAAACAGATTATAGAACTGATATTAGGATTAGGACCAGCTTCTTTAGGTTGAGTAATTATTTCATTAGCATTATTCAATAACAATGGCTCATCTTTAGCTCTAATTGATTGTACATTAAATTTAGCAAACGCTTTAGTGACAGGTAAAGGACCAAAGGATTTAAGATTACGTAAGCCTAAAAGTTTGATTTTAATAAAGTGCTTAATTCTGTGAGGACTAATTTGATTAGGAATTTTTATTGAATTATTATCAATATAATTGCATGACAATAATATTTATCCTGCTTTACTTCCATATAGGTAAACATCCATCCATTACGGTTTAGTGACATGATTTTAATTTTTGGTAATAAATCCTTATTTAAGTCCTTTTTGATAGTCAATAGTTAATTATCCCATAAAGTCTCTACTTACTTTGTCTTAATCAAATATTTTCAGTATAATAGGTGGGAAGGAATCATTCTCAAATTTGTAGACTGGCATTTTTAGTTAGGTGTTCCAAATAGGTGCAGTAGTATCATTTATTAAAACAGTGGTTTATTTTAAATCATAAAATAAGATATCCACAACGGGATCAGCCAATCCATCCATATCAGTTGGTGCTAGATCATGAGCTTGAAATAAGTTGACATAAAGAAAACTGTTGGCATCTCTTTGAGGTTTGACAACAGGTTGCATTTTAATTTAGCCTCCTGTAGATTGGATAAGAAATTTAATTTTAACAATTCCAGGATGATCCATTGGTGTATTTTTGAGAGATTTGTCAGGAATTAAGGTGACTGTGAAATGATGTCCTTCTGGATAGTCAGGAGTTGAATTGAGATTGTAAGATTTGTATCTCTTAAAACATATAGGTTTATCTCCATCCATCAAATAAATAAATACATCTGGTAATTCTGAGATTTCTTTGGTGGGGAATTTGACATTATCGATAGTTAAATATTTGTAATACTCAACAACTCCATTTTTAGCTTTTTCAGAACTAGTTTTGCACTCATTTTCACCCCATTTGATTTTAATAGAATAGGAATCATCATCCACTGGTAAATTAAGTGCAAAATAAACCATGCATTAAAATGACCATTGATATGATTATTCTGCACGTAATTTTTCGAGTGTTTTTTAATCACTTATTTTCTACTTATCCTTTTTAGGTTGTTCTGAATCAACCAGTTCCATGGATAATTAAATTCTACCTGCATAACATGTTCCTAAATCAGGATGACTGCATAAATAAACTCTTTATTCTGAATCAGCATCAATATGTGCTCCATAGATATGATACCATTTTGGTTAAGATAACTTAAAATAACTTATTAATTTACTTAGCCACTTAAAATATCAGAGATTTTAAATAATTGACTACCTGCTATTTCATCCTTTCCTCCCATATCATAATCGAATAACCTCATGATTATATATTCACTTTGGCATGGAGTCATGACAGGCAACTTAGTATTTATAAATTAAAATATTTACAAATAGATTTAATTCCCAAATCGGAGCATTATTATTTTTTATCAAATCTGTTTATAATTCTTAACCACCAATTTCAAATAATAAATATGGATCAATTGATCCTAACATTGAATCCATTTTCATTAGATTCGTAGCTCTACCCAAAGTGATCTTCAATTATTATCCTTTAGTTTGAATATGAGGCGGCAATAGCAATTCACCTTCTGCAAAGAGATTGTTTTTTGACTCTTCTATTTTTCCTCTCTCCTTAATTTCATTATCCATATTTAAAGTTGTTTGCTTGTCTGCATCGTGAACTATATTTATACTTATCTTCAAATAACCAGTGATTTTATTGAAGTCTTTTTCTGGATTTATTAATCCCTAGAATGTAAAAAAGATATTCTTACCAACCATTTATGTAACAATACATGATTATCCATCATATAAATTGTTGAGAAATCTAATTCATATATCCCAACAATTGCATTTCTACCAAACACTTTGTGATCTAATACTGAAATTTTCACATGCTATGATTGTATTTACCAACCATTTGAAAATGATCTTTTGAAATAGAAATGTTCATTCCAAACAAGAGTGCTATTTGATCCAGTTCCCTTCTTCTATGAACTGAATTTCTTCTAATCCATAGTTTCAATTTGAATTAATGGATCTATCGTACTTTCATTATCATTAGGATTTTATAATGCTCTAGTCTACTACAACAGAATATGCACCAAATACTCTCCTGGTTTAAATTGTAAGCTTTCTTGTTAAGCAAGAGGTTCAAGTTCATCTTATTACTATTATTTTTTTTTATCTGCCATACAAATTATTAATATTTAATCAAATTTCAATCTCCTCTATGAATTCTTCTGTGCATGAACCGCTAACATTGAAATAGCTAGTATGATCTGCAGCAGAATCACCGATGATTGAGTTTGCACAAGTTGAATCTTCATCAATTCCACTCGAGCATATCTATAAATTCATTATTATAACACTATCTACCTTGTATGATTTGTTATCTTGACTATACCAAACTTCTTAAGGAGGATGCTTATATGAGAATGAAGAAGGTGGCTAATGAATAACCATGTCTCTGTAATGAGTTACTCTCCAGTGTTCCGTGGCTCCCACATAACTAGTGAACCAAACAGAAAACTCATGAGTGCCTATTCTTGGTGCACCATAAGTAAAGAAATAATCAACAGTGTATCCCAATTTCTTTAAATCTACAGCAGCCAAATAAGCAATAGCACCACCCAAAGAGTGTCCTGTAATCAATAATTTTGATGTTGGATATTTGTCTTTCAAGTTTTATGCTGCAGCCAATACTTCTTTTGATACGTCATCATACGTTTCCCAAAATCCTAAATGAACTTTACAATTTTTGCAATCTCCAAAGTCATGCTTGAAGAACTTGATGTTATTATACCAATTGACAAAATCTTATGTACCTAAATTGTAATTATCTTATAAATGAAATACTTCTATAAACCACAACAACCAAATTTTCTTTTGTATTATATCCAACATATGCTTAGGCATGGTGATCAGCTTTATAGAATGACTTCACTTCAACCATATCTGGATGATGATCACAAAAAGAACCGCAATTCCAGTTTGCGATTGTCTATGGGGGTTTGTAATAAAAATCTTACTTTTAAACTACATTTAGCAACTTATGTGTAATAGAAGAAACTTTCTGATTGAGAGTGTTAATAAACCTATTATAAGCCAGTCAGTTTTTCAATTCTTTCCTGGACATTCCCATTTACTGCTGTCAATAAAATGCAAAATGCTATTATTGAATACGTCATTTATTTAATGATAATATTAATTGAAATTAAGTCTTTTAAACTATCCTAATTATATATTTAATACATACTGAATAAAAGATTTTCTAAATGATGAGTTAATGATTATAATAAATGGGAAATTAATGTTAAGGGAAAGATGAAGAGAAACCGCAAAAATCTAAGAATGCTTTAGCCCAAACAATGCAACCAAAAAAACCAAAGATATCAGATTTCATGAAAATTAAGTTGTTAGGAAAAGGAGCCTATGGATCTGTTTTCTTAGTTGATTATAAAAACTAATTATATGCCATGAAGGAGATTGCCAAGTCAAGAATCTAGAAGTAAAGTACAAAGAATCACATTGATTCAGAAAGGCAAATATTACAAAAAACAAAAAGCGAATACCTTGTCGAACTTAAATTTGCGTTTCAAGACGAAAGGAATTTATATTTAATAGTTAATTATGTTAAAGGAGGAGAGTTATTTTTTCATATTAGAGAAGTAGGATAATTTAATCTAGAAGCTTGTAAGTTTTATTCTGCCGAGATTCTTATGGCTTTATTAGAATTACATCACTAGAATATAATATATAGAGATTTAAAACCAGAAAACATTCTATTAGATGAAAAAGGTCATGTTGTATTAACAGATTTTGGATTAAGTAAACATTTATAAATTGATGAATTAACAAATAGCATGTGCGGAACTCCAGAATATTTAGCGCCAGAAATAATTACATCCAACAATGGATATTCCTTTGAAGTTGATTACTACAGTTTAGTAACCATAATATTAATACATAGGGATGTATAATATTTGAAATGTTGACAGGTAAACCACCATTTTACTCAACTAATAAAAGATAAATGTTTTAGGATAGATAGAATAAACAGGTAGTGTTACCTGAAACTTTTGATGAAGCAGTTAGATCTTTAATAAATGGATTGTTGGAAATTGATGTACAAATTATTTTATTTAACTGCTTAGCCATATAAAAGACTTCAAGGTGATAAACTTAAAGAGCATAAATTTTTTGAAGACATCAATTTTGATGAACTGAGGAATGTAAAGCCTCCATATGATTTTGATTCATAAACATCTAAGTATTTTGAATAGTTTACCAACAAAACTGCATTTATTATGTCCTAATCAACAAAACAATAAGAATTTACTTTTAAATTTCCTGGATTTACTTACGAGAAAAATGAATGATTCTAAAGATATATATTTGACATATTTTTTATAAATAAAAATGAAATTCTTTTTATTGCTTTTGTTTTCCTAATTTACCAATATTTCTTATTTCACCTCTACCTTTTAATTTCTATTTCTCTTTAATTATTATATAATTTGAACTCTGAAGATTATTATTTTTTCAATGTATTTTACTTACTATTTTACCTATTCTCAGTTATTCATAAATAATAAAATTTAACATTAGTGATATTCAAGATTGGCTTAATAAAAGCATCAATTAGTAATATTGATATACTTTTTTTGTCTCCATGCTGATATATATAAATCGATAAATAATGCAACAAATTAACAACATTAGATACTAAATCTTCTTTTCAAGTCACAAAATAGTTTGATCCATGAAAGAAAAAATAAATGAAATTAGATTTACTCTATCAGAACATTTATCCTATTTTCTCTAAATTTGTCTTTAAATCTTAATATTTAATATTATATTCAAAATTATATTTACTGTTTTACTAAATAAGGGAAATCCTAAAATAATTCTTGGGCCTATGGTATATTAGGGATCTCGGATTGCTTCAATTAACTTTCCAATATATAATCAAAATTTCTAGTGTCTTTTTCAGTTGTCAATAATGGCTCAAAAGGTGGTTTAAGTTTCTTCTAAAAAATTTAATCAAAATCTATTTCATTAAAGAATTCGTGCTATTTTATCTATTTAAAACTTAATCTTTCTTGAGGGTGATATTGTAGCAATCCTTTAATTAGAGATTATGCTGATTAACTTGCATTTGGTGGAAACTTAAATTCTCCTGTTTGGATTTTTATGTATAAGTTTTTCTTATTTTCATCTTAGAATGGAGGATGTCCGAAAAGCATTTCATAAATTATGCAGCCTAGAGTCCAAAAGTCAACTGAGGAATTATGTCCCTTCTCTATTCTTTTAATAAATTTTACCTTCAATCATTTCAGGAGCTAAATATTCAGCAGTGCCACAAAAAGAATAATTTAATTCACTATTGTCTTTTGCCAATCCCATATCAGCCAACTTGATGTAGCCATCCTTGCAGAGCAAAACGTTTTCAGGTTTCAAATCCCTATATGCAACTCCTACTGTCTCATGCAAAAATTCAAGAGCTAAAATTAATTATGATGCAAAAAAGGCAGTCGTTTTTTAATCGAACTTTTTTCTTTTATTTAAATGATAAAATAATTCTCCACCTTATACAAACTCCATAACCATATTGATAAATAAGGGCTCCTAATAAACAAAATACATTTTGATAATAAAAGGATGATCATATTTTTACAATATGAATCTTTCATCTAAAATTATAAAATAAGGAAAATTACAAAGTAGATTTTCTAATTGTTATTTCTTTAATATTAGCTTTTTCTTAATCTGTTTCATCGCATACAACTTATCTTTTATTTTGACTAAATAAACTTTTCCAAACGAACCCCTTCCTAATAACTTATTATCAATTTATGAATACCTTAATAGGCCAAACATCATTTTATGTTATATTAAAGGAATTTTGAATTTGGAAATCTCCTAACTTCTTTTTTACATCCTCTAATTATTATTTCAGTTTTTATATTAATTCCTCTGTAATTTCAATTGGCTCATCCAAGCTCTGATTTGAGAGAGCGATGCTTGATTTTATGAAGTTTCCATTCTTCTTACAGCATTATTCTAAAGTTTATCCCATCTGTTTTTTTATTAAGTTTAAAAAAAATAATACAAAAATGCTAAAATCTTTTAAAATACAGATTATATTAGGAAATTAAATTAAAAATTGAATGGATAGATACATTAGAATGAATACCTTGTTAATATGAAGAAAATTATTGGAATATATCCCAAATAATAATAAAATTCATAAATTAAAGGTTTGACTCCATATTTAATGAGTACTTCACCTCTTCATCTCACCTAAAGCCATTAACTAAATCTCTAAATATGAAAATAAGATAGATTTCATGAATGCTGTTTATTTAGGGTTTGACAAATAAATAGGAATAATAACAAAATATGTATGGAATTAATCCTAAACATTTGATGTTACTGTTATGATAGAAAAATCTGTTTAAATACTAAATCTAATTTAGTTATAAAAATAAAAGTTTAAATATTATTGGTAAGATGTATTATTTAGAATAGATGAATTTATTTAAAATTTAAAGATAAAATATTCTATTTTTACAAAGTAATTGATGGATTGAAGAACATAAAGATAGAATCTTTTAAAGGGTATAAGTTTTGCACAATAATAATGGGAGGAGAATTGAGAGAAGAATTTTATAATTAATAAATAAGGTTTAGACAGAAGTTTTAGAATTTAAAGGAAACATAATAATCTTAACTAAGAAAACTTTGTATAATATTTAAGGCATAGTAATGATCGAATAATACCACGAAAGCTTTTAACATCTGAGATATTAAAAATTAGAATTATTATTAGAGTTGAATGTTTAACATTAACAAAAACATTTGTGAGATAATATTAATTTTATAATCCTTTTTAAATTTTGGATTTCAAAAAGAATTTGCAACATAATAAGGTAATAAAATCATGATCTGAATTTTGGGTCCCTAATTTGCTTTTGTGATAATTGTTACAATTTAATTTTTATTTAAAATTATTTTCTCACAAAAATTGTTAAATACAAAACACACAGGTAAATTTGATATTATGTTAAAGGTTGTCTAAGATTAAGTATGAAATTATTGTAATGATTACCTATAGTATTTTCGAAATTAAATATTAGTTCAAATATTAGTTTTTAGAATTGAAAATAAAAATGATAAAAGAAGATGTTAGAATTAGTTTCCTCAATATTATTGATATTTTTGGCTATTTTTGAAATTGCATCCAAAAGGCAACCTAATAATAGAAAATTAAAGTGATATTTTTTGATTTTATTCTAAATTAATCGTTTTCAAAAAATATTATAATAATTGCAAATTAATAATGTATGCCTACTAAGGGTAGATATTTCATGAAGTGGTATCTTAATTTCAAAATTAAAAAGGAAATAAATTAGAAACTTTTTATTTACTGACATAGCAAATCTATTAACAATCAAATTAATTGTTGTATTAGCAATGATATTAAGAAAATAATTTTAATGAATAATAATTATTTTAAATAATAAGAGATATGAATGAAAATAAGCACAAATACATTGAAATATTTAGAACTAATGAATCTAAGAATGATAATTCTATAAATAAATAATTAAGAAAATCTATTGTAAAAAAATAACTTCCTCTTCTCACAGATGCTCAGAATACTTAACCTTCTTCAAATTTACAAATGGTTACCTAAAGAAGCGAGATGAAAAGATCAGGATAGATCTTAGTGCAAAAGAAAAATAAATTAGAGAGCAATCGAATTTAAAGAGAAAGAGAATGTTATAGCATTTATCAGACAATAGTAAACTAAAAAGTTACTTAAAAATATACACTCATTGATCTATTTAAGAATTTTCTTGACAATTACACCCAAATAATCAATATAAAAAATGAGAAGTATGCTCTCAATATAATTTTGAAGCTGATATAAAGTATTCCTAAAATGTAGGACGTTTTAGACATTCATAAAAGTAAGTTTCTAGGAATTACTCCAGATCAAATGATAAAATAATTGATTCATCATTGGTTAGATCAATCAATATTTTAAAATTATAAAAAATTTAAGTTAGATCCAAATTATATTATATCTGTTGATGAAATTAATAAAAAGTTTGAGGAAACTCTACTTAATCTCTATGATGAATAAATTAGTTCATTTTCTAATAGAATGATTAACTAAATATTCTCATTAAAGTAAAAACAATTATTATAATTTTTAGGGAAAAACAATTTTATATTGAAGGACAAGTTAAATTATCTAATAGAGGCAACTAACAATTATATTAAAAAACTTTATAGTTAATCGATCGTAAACCTAATTACAGAGCTCTAACTTCTGATGTAGTGGATCGTTTATAAATTCAAGAGGAAAAACTAGGAAAGTTTGAATTAATATAAAATAAGGAAAGAAGAAAGCAAATGAGTTTAAACTTATTTGTATAAAAAATTAGAGCGAACTCAAAATACGTCGATTAATGATATTGAAACGTGAAAAGAGCAATTTGAATTTATGAACATAAAAATGTTAATTCTTAAAGGTTTTTTTCGGAATTAATTTTTCTCAAATAAATCAAAGACGAGAATGACATAAATAATTAAAGATATAATTCTTTTGTTGAAAGAATTTATAACGATTTTCTATTAATTTCTAAAAAAAATTAATTATTATTGATAGTCTAGAAATATACCTTGGTATGATACTAAGAAATACACTAAATTAAAATACTTAAAATATTATATATCTATCAGAAGATTATGGTGGCTATGATTAAACTGGCTGCTAGTATGGCTCCATTCTTGGCGGTTGAGGGTGTAGAATTGGTAGGTTTTTAATTAATGGTGGGTGTAGAATTGGTAGGTTTACTAGTAGCATTAACAGGTGTAGGAGATGGGGCTGGTTTAGTGGTTGTGTTAGTAGTTGTATTAGAAGTTGTGTTAGTAGTTGTATTAGAAGTTGTATTAGAAGTTGTATTAGCAACAGTATATGCGTAGTGCAAACGGAAAACCACTTTCATAAAATCTTATTCTACTTCTGCTTGACTCGTCTTCTTCCTCCTCTTCTTCAGATGAGGATTATGCGTCAGACTCTTCTTCAGATGATGACGAAGCGTCAGAGTCTGAATCTTCTTCAGATTCCTCTTCTAATGAAGATTAAGCTAAAATTTCTGAACTTTCTTCTGATTCTTCTTCCTCTGTGTATGATTAAGCATCAGATATACTCGATTATGGATGTTTGGATAAGTGCTTGCTACTTGTGGCAGCTAATTGAATAATACATCAGTTTATTCATGAGATAAGAATTTGTGTATATATAAAATATATAGAAGTTATTGATGAGATAATTGTGTAGTTTACCTTGAGTGCTAAATGTAAGCATAGAAATGAGTAATAAAGCAATAAGTGATTTAGACATCTTCGTTAACTTTTATATTTATTTAAATAAAATTTCAAATCCAATTTTATTTATACACTAATAATGCGTAATTGTAATTTCTTAAATCTTAGTAGAGTCCGATGACAAATATAAATTTTATTTAAATTTACATTTTATTTCCTTTCGATCACTTGATAATTAATATTGTAAAAGTTAACTTTTCACTTACTTTAATTATCACATTTAGATAATATTTCTTAATAACTTACTTTATATTATTTTAGATAAGAATAAGAATATCATTTTCATGAATTTATTAAATTCGAATAAGGTTTTAATTATTTCTTTAATTTAAAAACAATGATTCACTTGAACCTTTATTCTTACTTGTTTTTTTGAAAATACTGCTGTTAAGTCATGATCAACTTAATTTTACCAGAATTTTTGTTTTAGTAATTCAAGATTTACAAACATTTTTCAATCTCAATAAAGGGATTTTACTAGTTTCAAGAAAATTCTGAATTTTTTTAGATAATACAAGTTATTTTGAAAATGGCTAAGATTGAAATTTAATTCTCAAAGTTCTCTTACTTAGTGGAATTAAATTAATCAATTAATAAATAAGGGATTAGTTTACGATTTTAGACACTAAGAAATTTTATTAATAAACATATATAGGAAGTTATTTAAAAAATTTCAAAATCAAAAATAAGCGCAAATAACAAAATTTATAAATAAAATTAATTTTTTACTTTATTTATTTTATTCGATCAAAATCAATAACTAGATGACATATAAGTTTCTTATCCATTATTATCAAAACTTATTGTTATATCGCCTTCTAAAGTTATAACAGAACAGCTAAACTCTGAAAACTTTAGATGTTGAATGTGATAAAGTAGGTAAAATTTGGTGAATACTCCATTAATGATTTTTAGATAAGCTCATTATCTAATTGCTTATTAAGTGATTATTTTCCTAAATTGATTTTATGATAAAAATTTGTCAATAAAGAGAATCACATAGAATTTATTCATAAAAAAATAAATCTAGAATTAGACACCAAAAACATATCAAACAATTTGCGTGGTCAATTCTTAAATAAATTTATATCAATAAAAATAAAACGCCATAATTGATCATAATACTTAAGAATATCAAAATAATATTCTTTTATGTTTAGAGAAGTTACGATAATTAGAATTAAATTGTATATAAATTAAAGAGTTACGCTAAATTGAGATCAATATAAATTGTAATTGAAAATGATTAATTATATTTAAAACGTCAAATAAGATAAAATAAATTTTTAAGCACAGATTTTAATCCTAACTTTTTTAGATAGTTGTAAATATTAAATTCAAATATATTGAATAAATCAATGTTAGGATATATTGGAATTATTATTTTCTAAATCTTTAATTTTTGATTTTAAATTCTAATTTTCTTATTTTAATTAAATGTTATCATACAGAAATTTTTGATTTTCAAATGATAAGACCGATTATTGTAACTCAGTTAAGAAATCTTTAGAATTAGATTTAATATATTCTTAATGTGCAAACTAAAAGTCTCTAATTTCTAATTCTTTTTTTTCTATTTCGTTCTGTTTTTTTGTTAATTCTTCCTACAACTATTTTATCAGTTATTCCTGCTTTGCTTAAAAAGATTTAAATTCTTCTTCTTTTTAAATTTTTAACTGGATAAATTCTTGTTAGATTAAAATTTTGCTTTATCTTTCTTCTTGTATGTCATTTTCATGCTTAATTTTTTAATCATCTTTTTCTTAAATAATTGATTAGAGTTAAAAGACTTTTTCGTCTAACAGCAATTTTAACAGATGCTCATTTTTTTATTTTTCTTCATTGAATTTTTAAATTTATACATTTTATTAATCTGTATTTTAAATTAATAAGTCTTTTTATGTTTATAATTCTATTTCGAGTTGCGAAATTTTTTTATTCTGTTTCTAAATACATTCATTTTAGTCATAAAGTTTTCCTTTAAGAGTTTGTATTTCTAAATTTTTTTAATCTATTTCTTATTAGTATCTAATCGATTTTTATAATTATAAAAGCTCTTCTCTTAAAAATTAGTTTTCAATGAAAATTTCCCTAATATCATATGCCCAAAAGAATAGACTGTTTGATATCGGTAGTTGTGTTGCTGAATAAACTTTATTGTTTTAATCTATTAATAATAAGCAGTCAAAAGGAATTTAAATTTCTTATTAGGCTACCATTTTCTTTAATTATTGGTATTCGCATTAATATTCTCTGCAAATTTAATTATTTTTAACTTAAACTTTAAAGGAATGCTTTTACATCTCACTAACTTTTTAATAGAAATTATTAAAATATTATATAAAAATACTTTAAATTAGAATTCTAAAAGCTATCGATTATCTTATAAGTATTATGTATGAGATAAAAAATAATGTAGTTCAATAAAAGCAGCTTTAGATTAATAAGATAGTATAATCAAAATAATTATACTTTTTTTATGAATGACATTTATTAATTAATTAATAGAATTAGCAATATATTATACATATTATATATTACAAGATAAAAATAACTTGTCAGACTTTTTTAAAAAGTAACTAAAAATTTTTAGCAAAATTGATAGCAACCAAACTCACTTCAAAATATTAATCTTATATTCCAATTTTTAATTGGAGGAATAATAGCTGAACAGAAGCTACGATAAATTATTTAAAATTTTAAAAGAAATATGCATTAAATTTAATAGATATAAATTATAAAATTTTGGTAGATAATATGTGCTTATATTTAAATCAAATGACCGATGAAACTGAAAAACCTTGATCATTAAAATATTGAAGTATCTCTTTGAGTTGATTTAAACATAAGTTATTTGAAGGATAAAATGTTTAAAATAAATTAAAATATATTACAAAGATGCCTAGAAATTCTAAACTTAAAAACTTAAGCACAATTATATTAATAAACCTCTTACTAAAATAGCTGATCATTTCACATCAAGATTAGAATTCCATCGAATACAATCATACAGCATTTCATTACTTATTTTTTCAAAATATCAATTGGGTAAAAATATTAGCAAAATGAATAACTACTAGTTTCAATTTGATGAATCGTTAATTCTATTTCCTTATTTCTTAATTCAATATTAAATTAATTTTCAAATTCAAACAATATTATTTTATTTAATTATCTCTTTAAATATTAGATATTAATTCGTAAATCAAAAAAAAAGGGCTTTTTCAATCTGTTAATTATCTTGTCCTATTGCTCATAGATTAAATATATTCGATATCTTTTAATAAATTGAGTATGTTTCTTTAATAATATTTCATAGTAAAAGACAATAAAAATCGAATAATTATAAAATTCTTTAATCAATTGAATCATTAGATTACTTTTATTCGTGAATCCAAATTCAGTTTGCTATTGTTGTAAAACTTTAAGAAGGAATGTCAGAATTGTAGAATTTAGTAAATATTTAATCAATATATTTATAAGCTCTTCATAAAAATGATACACATTTTCTAATTAATTCCCATATATGTTATAAATTTAGCTTTTACTTTGATAACTAGAAGGACTGATAATCCAAAGCAAACTTTCGCCTTAATTAAGTTCAATCTTTAAAGTGTTTCTCCAAATACAAAGTAAAACTTAGAACTTTATGTATAAAATAAAGCTTGAAATTTGCATTTTTCTTAGTAGTTTGCATATATATTGATTTTTACTTATTTGTATAATGAACTTGAACTTTCTGTTTACTAATTTCAATTGAAGAACTCCTTTATTGCTCAAATAATAGATAAATTTTTGAATTATTTTCCTATAATTATTAATATTTATCTTCAATAATGAAAATAATTATTTGATCTATTTATAATAAAGCTAACAATTTCCAAAAGATTATCGAATTTTATAGGTTGAAATTTATTAATAATTTCCTTTTAATATTTAACAAAATAAAAATTTGAGAAACACAAATTAATTTATGAATTCAACTTGATCAATTTGGAAAATAATGTTCCTAAATATAAATAAATAAAATCCTTTAACTTAAGACCAGTAGTTCACAATAGCATTTCATGAATGTAGAGTTTAAGAATTATATTGTTACAATATAAATCTACTTGAAATATACTATTTTAGTTTCATTCAATATTTAAAGTAAATATTGGAATTGAGTTTTAATTAATAAATATCATTATATGCCTAGAAGATAAATAATTTTTTTCTATTTTAATATTTTTAAATTATCATTTCTGAATACTCCTCGTATTTTGTAGGTATATTTAGATCTATTAGAATTATCTTTATGAATCAAAAATTCTATTATTATAATTTCAAGACCTTCTATTAGAATATTGTAATTCTATTAATAAAATAAATGAAAATAGATAAGAGTATCATCACTTGTGAATTGCCTGATAAGAAGTAAATATAACTTAAATGCGAGCCCCAAAATATCAGAGCTGAACTATCTAAAGAGATACCTTCAATTCCTTATGATAATATCGTTCTTATTGATAATTAAGATAGAGTGTTTTCAGCATCCACCCTTTTCTACTAAACTAGAAGCAACAACTAATTCAGAGATAATTATTAATATAGAGTTTATGATGCTCAATAACTTTATAAAGAGTTTAGATCATGTCTAAATATGAAGAACAAAAATTATAATGACTTGATTGAAGCTCAAAAAATAATAAAAAAATTATAAGAAGAAATTTAACAAAAGGAGAATTCTCACAAGGTCTAATTGGCGTAATTAACTTAAACAAATTCATAAGTTAATAATATACTGTAATCTACATAAAAAGAGATGGAAAGGTTGACAGGAGAAAAAGAAGAATAAATAAAAGAACTTTAAGATAAAATAGCTTTTTAAGACCATGCTCAGAGATAAATGGCTAGTTAAATTAATAAACAATATGATTAAATATAAGACTTAGAAACAGAAAATGCATTATTATTAATTAAAATAGATCAATAAAAATTAGAAATAGAAAAAGTCAATTAAGATAAATAATAAACTATCAAACAGTGGAACATTTATTATGAGAACACTGTAATCAATTATTAGTAACAGCTTTAAGCTTATACTTAACAATATTATGAGCAAGTATAAGCTCTTGAAGCCAATAAAAATGAGGAAATTAGGATTTAGAAAGAAGATATGGATTCATAAATTTAAAAAATTAATAAAAGCTTAAAAGCTGAGAAGGATAAGAATGCTGATTATCACAAAACTATATTAGATAACGAAGACAAAATTAAAAATTTGGAAAATTAAAACAAAATGAAAGAAGCCAAAATAGAAAAGCTCAATAATACTATTACTGAATATTAAACTGTTCAAAGAAATACAACGATTTAAATTGAATAAACAGATAACAGCCTTAACAGTAAAGATTAAGAAATTAAGAAACTATAAAAGGATATTAGAATTTTAAATAATTAGAGATAACAATTAGAAGAGGATAAATTCTAGTTAACATAGTAAATATAAAATTAGATAGCTGATATCAAAAACAAAAGCTAGTAAATATAGGATTTGAACACCTAAAAAGAGGAGTAAAGTGAGATTAATTAATAGCAGGCTTAAGAATTACATTAAAAATCTTAGGATTGTGAGAAATTATCAAGAGACTTAAAAAATTTATAATCTTAAAAAAGTATAGTTGATAAAGAACTCTAAGAAAGTAAGAGAAGATTGTAAGAGGAATTATAAAAAATGAATGAAATGGATCATTAGGGTAACACAAAATATCAAGAATTAGAGAGAAAGAAAAATGAAAATTAAAAATAAGAGTAAGAGATAAAGGTTTTGAATAGAAATAATTAAGAACTTTAAGATAAATTAAGAGAATCAATAAAAGCACGTTCAGAGAAAGAATTTGAAAATAATTAATTAGCATTGAAGTTAGCCTAAACTTAAAATGCGTTGAATATTAAAGAATAAGAATTTAAAGATGCTACCGCTAGATATGATCTTTTCAGTAGTGAGATGAAAAAGGCTCTAAATACTATGGAAAGAGAAATGGAATAATCGACTTAATAAATAGCAATGAAAGATTTAATAATTAAGAAAATAACAAACTAAAAATAAGATGATAAATATTACGACAAAATTAATGGTTTAATGGAGAGATTAATCCAATCTCCTTATAAAATATATTAGTTTCTTTAAGATTAGAATGTTCTTCTTGACAAAATTGAATGTGAAATTTATGAAATTTCAATTGATTATGATAAAGCTAGGGACCTTTTAAGGAAGAATTAATATTTTTAGTTTGAAGATTGTTTAATAAAAACTGATAAAGGTTCAGTGAAAATAAATAGAAGTATTTAGGGAAATGCTGAGTCAACGTTTTACAAGGGATATTTGTGTGTAGTAGAAGAAGCTAGTCAAAATGAATATAAAGGAAAATATCTTTTAAGAAAGGAATATATTTCACAAACTCAATCGTTTAATAATATAAATGATGCAATTTAAATGACTAAAAACAATTGGTTTTGCTAAATATTATTGGAATAGTTTAATAAAGCTTTATAAATGCATCATTTAAAATGCGCACCTTAGTAGATTGCTAAATAGTTTGTTTTAAAGCATAAAGGTATATATATTATCTAATGAAATAATAGAAAAAAATGAATATTATTATTATGAAATGGTAGAGGAAGGATAATTTTCAAAAGTAAATGGAGGTGTTTTCTAGCCTTAATAACCTGATGAACACTCGTATTTTAATGCGTTTTCAAAATATGTTTACGAGATATCAAAAAGAAATTATATTATAACTTATCTTTGTTTATGTGGAAATTATGTTTATGATATGATAGTTAGTACTGGCATCAAAGGATTGTTTTCACCTTTAGATTAAGGATAATCTGAGATTGGGTAGTTTTTGGACATAATCGATAATTAACCTAGAATTTTAATTGATCGCCATTGGACTCCTAACATATAAGCGTTAGCTGAGCAGGGGTTTAATTGAGAAGATTAATGATATATTATTGAATTTTAAATATCATAAAATCACAACACCTATAGGTTTATCAAACATTCTTTTTTTTCTAATGATTTAAGGTGGTTTAATTAGTAAATTTATTAGAATTGCTGAAATCAAGATATCAATTTAGAAAATATTTATATTAATAATGATAAATAAATCAATAAACTACGCATCTATCCCACCAACTCGGCAGAGCAGTTTTAGATTTAAAGTGACGAATCTAAAATAGAATATTATAAAATCTTACACAAAATTTTCTTCCTTCATTCCAGATAATCATCACCATGCCATAAGGTAGAGCACAGATGCCATAATGTATGAAAATGATATCTCTTGTTCCAAAAACTGTGTTAAATGCTTCTAAATATGCCAAACTCCAAGTTAATAAGAATTCGACAAAGTATGCTAGATACATGAAATAATTGTGGAAACCTAATATGATGAATAATGAAATACCATTGAATAATCCAGCACTTTTTAATTGTCTTAATGCTTAATAATTGCAAATCTAACCAGCAACAACTGCAAAGAAGAATGAAGTTTATGCATAGCTTGAAGCTTCGGTATGGAAACAATAAGGTTTCTTTGTTACAGGAGAAATTAGATCAACATGGCATTCTCCAAAATCTAAATTGGTAACAATTTTGCCATCTTCACATTTCAGATAAACCATTCTTAAATCATACTTTCCATGATTAGCATAAACCCAATCTATATCTTCGTATCCATCTAAATCTGTTCCTGTACAAGTACCATCTTTATATTTTTCATTTTCTCTAAGGTTAGAATTACCAAACCAAGGATCATTTGGATCGTACACATCATTGCCTTTAGGTAATACTCCTTACTTATTGGAGATGAAATAGAGAGTAGTAGGAGTAAATCCAAAATCGTTGAGTGTCACATACCATTAAAAGAAACCGCAAAATGTTTCCAAAATACCATTTTATGTATAAGCAAACCATAATAATTGGCCGCCCACTAAATGTTCATTTTTAGTTCTTGGTCTTCTTGTCATAACATCTAAATCTGCATCTTCAAATACGAAAACCATAGATGGAAAGACATCAGTTCCTACTTCAATACATAACACCAACACTGTAGTTAACGGCAAAGGTAATCTGAAAATAATAAATCCTAGAAATGGAACCAATTCAGCAATATTCGAAGTTAGACAGTAAACAATGCATTTTTTAAAATTATCAAAAATCTTTCTTCCTTCTTCAATTCCAACAACAATACTAGAGAAATCATCATTTAATAAAATCATATCTGCGGCATCTTTAGCAACATCAGATCCTGTTATACCCATAGCAATTCCAATATCTGCTTTTTTAATTGCAGGACTATCATTAACACCATCTCCTGTTACTGCTACAATATGACCTCTTCTTTAACAACCAGCTACAATGATCAATTTTTATGCAGGACTTGTTCTTGCAAATACTAATTAAGGTTTTCCGAGCCATTCTTATAGTTATCTTCCCTTTTCATCTTCTGGTAGTCCTTCATCATCAATAGCCATTTTTGTTAATCTATCTCCATGAATTACCAAAGCATTTGATTAATGGAATGCTTCTTCAAATGAAATATTCTTTTCTTCCATTATTTCATTTACTGTTTTTTCTGTAATAATATTGCATTATCTTGCTATAGCTGCTGCTGTTACTGGTTAATCTCCAGTAACCATGATAACTTGAATACCGGCTGACTTACATTTCTAAACAGCATGAGGAACATTATCTTTAGGTGGATCAATTAAAGATATTAAACCAACAAACACTTATTTATTGAATGGGAAATTCATTTTATCTAAATTGAATTAGTATCCACGGGGATATTAATCTTTTGGTAAATGTAATCTAGCAAATCCTAATACTCTTTCACCTTATCGACCAAATAAGGCATTCACTTTTTCAAAGCCATGTTCCCATTTTTCATCTTTTAATTCAGGTTATCCATTATTATAAATTGTATCACACAATCCCCAAATTCTTTCAGGAGCTCCTTTTGTCAATAAACAATAATGAGAATTCTCTGTTTCATATTCAACAATAATAAAAGCATATTTATTTGTAGAATTAAAAGGCTTTCTGGCTTATTTATTATTATGGTCTCTAGCAACATTTCTAGATGCTCTTGTTTACAGAATATCTTTGATTGGCTAAAAGAATTTGATTAAAGCTGTTTCAGAGGCATCTCCAACTGTAGGTTTTTCTTAGCAAGGCAACTTATCATAAGCTGCTTTCCATTTAGCTTTTGCTTCTTCCATTTTTGCATCCTTCTAATCTTAAGTTAATCCAATTAAGTTTTATATTTTAATTTGTTATTCTTAGGGTAAACTGCTATCAAAAACAGCTTCTGAACATATAATAGCTGTTTCATGAAGAAGTTAAAACCCTGAATCTTTAAGATCATATTCATATTTAAATTCTGGACCCATTTTCTCTCTACTATGACCTCTCATCTTCTTACCATTAAACCATAGATTCTCAACTGTCATCTTGTTTTAAGTTAATGTTCCTGTTTTATCAGAGCAGATACAAGAAGTTGAACCTAAAGTTTCAACACCTTCCAGATTTTTGACCAAGACTTTCAAACCTGCTAATTTCTTAGCTGTCAATGTCAAGGCAACAACTACTGTAGCTAAAAGACCTTCTGGCACATTGGCGACAATAATACCTATAGCAAAGATTAGATTAGTAACAGCAGCTAAAGAATATCAATTTAAAAATATACGATATCCAACAGCAAAACCAAGCACAAAGAATACAACTCCAATAGAAATAGCAATATATGCTATATAAGTGATAAAAGCATTTAATTCTTTTTTTAGAGGAGTCTCCTCTGTTTCTGAACTTTCTACTAATCCTGCAATTTATCCAATAACTGTTTTATCTCCTGTAAATAACACAATACCTTTTCCATTACCCTATTATATTTATTAAAACAATTACTTCTTTACATAATGTTCCAAAAAATGCTAAATTTTTTGTTTCCAATGGATTTTATGGATGTGAACATTCTGTCGTTCTTAAGAGTAACATTGATTCACCAGTCAAACTTGAGTTGTCAACCTTCATTTCATTACTCTCAATAATTCTTATATCAGCAGGAATACGTTTTCCAAATTCAACTATTACTACATCTCCTGGAACTAATTCTGTTGCCTAAAGCTTTTATTATTCTCCATCTCTTATTACTAAAGTCTCAGGAGGTATGAAATTCTTAAAAGCCTCCATAATAGCCTCTGATTTTTGATTCTAGAAAAATGTGATTACTGCGGTAACAACAACAACTATTATTAAAACTATTCCCAAGTAAAGCTAGCATAGAAATAATTCCATTACATTTGAAGGGTCATCTGGTGAAAGACCATAAGCTATAAAGCACAACAAAGCACCTGCCCAAATTAACAAAGCAAAAACATTTGTTAATTCATGAAGTAATTTCATATACCATGGAGTTTTTTCTCTTGAAGAAAGTACGTTTTTCCCATAATGCTGCAATTTTGCATCAATCTGACTCTTGCTTAATCCATTTTTAACTGATGTTTCCAATCTTTTTTCTAACTCTGTTAACGGAATGGAATGCTCATCCTATGAATATCAATCAATAAAAATTACCATATTTTTAAATTTCTCTGCTTTTGATGCATCTGTCTTCTCTGGAACTTTTTTCTTCCCTTTTTCAAACTATTGCATTAACTTCTTTCTTCTTTTCATAATCTCCTTTGTCATTTCATCGAATTCTCTTTAAGCTTCCAAAAGTTAAATTTCCTAACTAAACCTTAATTTGATTATTACTATTGCTCTGTAAATGCTGTAATGATTGAAGAGGCACTCCGAGTATTTACTTTTGCCATATTTTTAATAAAATTTGAACTCTAACATGATTTGCCTTAAATAAATCGGAATCTATTTTTAGAACTATAAGATTTTTCAAATCAAATGTATATTTTTATAATAAAATTGTTCATCTTATCTTTAATATAACAAAAAAGCATGTCTGCAATATTTTAAGTGATTTTATGCATTATCATCCATTAAATTAATTCAAAAATAACAGTTTTCTGTTAACATAGAAATCTTGCTTTTTCTTCCTTTAGGGCACAGTCATTTATGTTTAAAGTTTGCAAGCAAAATTTTAATTAAGAAGTAATAAATAAACTTTAAAGGCAGCTAAATAATAATAAAAATTTTAATAATTCATTCTATTAGTATATATCTTTGATTAAGCTGATGATTCGTCATTCTTTACATACAAATCCAAAATGCCAGAATTTCATCATAAATTTTTCAATCATTAGTTAGTATAAAATTCCTATAAAAATGGTGTTTTCATTTCTAATCATTTGATCACTATTTTAATTGTTTATTCCACAATCTTGTTTTTCTATATTCTCAAATCAAATATTTAATATATTTATCGTATTTAGTTATATCTTAGTTTTTGGGATTTTTAAAAAATTTGGAATCAATCACTTTGCAATCACCAAAAGCCCATTTTTATTAAAATTTATATTTTATTGAAACTTCTTATATATTTTATTTTTATTAACTCAACTTGAGTTTATTTATTAAAGTTTGATAAAATTAATGTTGATTGTTCTAATTAAATGAATTCAGTAGAATTTCAAAGTGAATAAAAGAAATTGATAATAAATATTTTTTTTTCATATAATTTTATCTTTTGATAAATTAATTGCCGAAATATAGATTAATTAATATTTCCTTCTTTAATGTTTTAGTCAATAAATGCTTTAGGTTTAGAGTTTCCTAATATTCCAGAGTATTCTATACTTCTCAGTAATATACATTTATAAGTTTTTAAAAATGTTTCTTTTCTATTAATTCATAATATTTATTAAACAATTAATATTTTTCTTTTTTATAATATTATGAGATAATTATCCATTTTTTTTTTTTCATTATTTCAAAAAGGACTGCTTTATTTAAAATTTTCTGTTAAATTATTTATAATTTAAGAGTAAATAATTCATTAATTTAGAAAAGGATACAAAAAATATATATGCTAAAAGATCGTTCCTATAAATATATTATTATTGTAATTAATTTAAAACATAAATTATCTTAAATTTATAATTATTTTACATTACGCTTGTAATTATTAATTTTACTTAAAAATTGTCAAAATTTTTTTTTCCTTACTTATAGTTAAATCTTTATGTGATATTATATTGAAATAGAAAAAATAAGCAATATAAATGGAGAAAGCCTCATGTTTTTTTTTAATTGTCAACTTAAAGAATTTATCTCGATATAATATATATAAAAATTAATAATTAAATTTAAATTAGAAACAGATTTTTTTAAATTATATTTAGTCAACATTCTAAATCGAATATTTACAAGATTTCTCCGTCAATTCTTATAATTTATCCAGATTAAACTATGTTTAAAGAATTTTCTCCAATTTACTACGTGATCTAAACACTATGTTGAGCTTCGGTTTTTAAATCAATTAATTAAATAATGTTTCTCTTAACTTTAAGTAATTATTCTTATCTAGGCAAAACAAATATTTCATCATCAAGAACTTACGAGTCTTCGAATTATTTACAAACAATTCCGTTTTTCAAACCATCATTTGTGTTTAATTGTTTGACATTAATTACAAATATTTTCTAATATATAATGATTTTCGTAATACATTTTAAGAATTAGATTTAGGTGAATTTCTTTCTACAATTACAAAACTCCCTTTAGAAGGTAGATAAAAAAGGCTTTTTACACTCCAAACTTAAATTTAATCATAAGTTAATGTTAATATTTAAGTACAAATGTTAGCCATGTCAACTAAAAAAAATAAGATTTCTCCCCCATCTTTTTCCTTATAACATTTATTAACAGCTAAAATATTATTTAGTCTTGCATGTTTCATATTTTCACTAATTATTGATAAATTTATAGTTTACTTATCAGTATATTCAACTGGATTTAATATTTAACCTTCACTTGCACTAATTTTTTGAGAAATAATTTCTTTTAGAGTTCGTGAATTATAAATTCTTAAGAACCTATATTTTGGGTATTTGCTTCCAAATATATTAAATTGTTTTAAAGGATTTCCAGCTATACAAACTTAATCCTTGTCTTATAAAAATGCTATGGATCTAAATTAATTTATGGAAATACGTTATTTCACTAATATCATCTATTTTCCAAATATATTTCAATCTCATTTCTTCTATACTAAATATTCTAATTAATTAATCAGTTGCAAGTGTTGCAAATTTCTTTTCGTAAGAATCTGCCCACTCAAAAATTTTAACTATTCTAACTTTCTTCATTTCATTATGATCCCTAATTTTACCTTCCTCAGAATTCAGGTTTAAATTCCAAACTGTTATGACTTCCTTATCTGAAACAGTTATTATATATGAATGATCTTTAAATAATAAAACAAATTATATTTTTGAATAAGTATTGAAGTGTGCTATTGATTTAAATCTTGGAGGATTTTATTCATTATATTATTATTCAGAAACATTTAATTATAATTTTTTTTCCATTTATACAGGAGCTAAATTCTTTAAATTATCTTTGTGATTTTAATTTTTTCTTGTTTATAGATTAGAATCAATCTTATCTTGTCTGAATTAGTCTAATTAATTTTTAGGAATGATTTCAGATTAATAAAATCTTTGTCTTTTTGGAGTTGATGTTTCTATTTAAGCCTTTACAATTGTTGATTTAAATTGGTATTATTAATTAACCTATCCATTTGTTACTTCTTAACTTATTTTTTCCGTTTAATCATTTTAAGAATTATTTTGTGATTGATTTACATTTTATTATTCATTAATATTCTCATTCTTTTATGTAGATTCAATAGATTAATTAATTTATTTTTATTCCTGAAATTAATTTTTATCAATTTCTTCTCCATTTTATTAATTAGTTTGTTCTAATAATTAAGTTGATATTTTCTTTGAAGATCTTAATGCATTTTTGTCAACTGAAGACTTTAAATTAGTTTTAAAATCATCTTTTGCTTTTTTTGGTTTTGGTGTTTCTTATTAAGGTGGCTCCTCTATTTATTTTATTTTTTTTTTGGCTTGAGGACTCATAGGTTCTAATTAATATTTAGGAGGAGTATTCACAAATAAGCAAGGAGAATATGTTCTTAATATAAAGTACTAATTTGAATTTGGGTAATTAATTAGATGTATATCTCCTTATACTTAATTTTAATATCTAAAAATCATCATAGTATTTGATATATTGTAATTAGTAGTTTTACCAAATTTATTCATTATGTACTCAATTATTATTTTTTTCTCTTCCTCTGTAAATTTTATATTATCAAAAATTTGAGCTATTATAACATTATCAGAAATTTTAACAAAAGGATTTGCACTCCTTCTAATATTTATTTAAATATCATGTCTAAATAAAATTATTTCTATATACCTTTAAATATTTTCAATTAATAGATTTTTCCACTCTGTTTCTGTATCTTCATGAGTAAGTATAGTTAATTTATTGTTTTTCTCAAAACATTAAAAATTCATGGAGCTTGTTATGATTGCAGTTATATTAACATCAATACTATCACATGGATCCAAAATTCCTGGATTTTATTTAATAATTTACCTTCAGCAGGTTGAATTCGAAATATCATAGGATTTGGAGAAATAATTTTATATGGTACATATTACAAGGTAAGATTAAGAATATTAAAGGAAGTTGACAATTAATCAAGAGATAATTATATTTGCTCGGGAGTAATTTCAACAAAATGACTATGTTCTTCTTCCATACGATAGAAAATTAAAATTTATATGTAATAATAATATTTTATGATATTAATTTGTAAATGAATAAATTCTATATATAGAAATCTCAAATATTACTTCAAGGATTAGATGGGTTAGCTAAATATAATTTAAAGAAATATAATTACGTAAGCAATCCAAAGTAAATTCATCAATGTATCCGTTCAAACAATAACAACTGCTACCTTATTGAGTAAATGCATCATCACATTTTAAACAAGTTAATTTATCTGAACATTTCTGACAACCAAGGGGACATAAGATACATTTTTATAATTCAATATCAAAAATAAAACCACTATTGCATTCCTGATTTAAAGAGTTTTATTCAATTATCCATTCAGAACAATCATTTTAATTTGGACCTTTACAGGTTTTACATAGAGGATAACATCTTTAAATCATAATATTTAATTTTGATATTCCAAAGCTGAAATATGTTGAAGGTTTTGGAACAGACAACATAGAAATACTTAGATTACTTGATTTATGAGGAATATCAGTTTCAAAAGGAATTTCTGCAACTGAAGATAAAATTGAAGGTAATTCTACTTTATCAACAAAAATTTAGACTTTATTAGTAATATATGTTTAACTATTGATCTCAAAAGTCATTAATTTGAATTATAATTTAAGGTTATAATGAGGTGGTAGTTTATTAAATTACTTGTTATAATATTAATTGCCTGTATCCTTAAGCCCACCAAAATATCTAACACCATTATAAAATGTACCAAATTAATTTTAATAAAATGAATTGATACTTCTTGTATTTTTTATCATAAAATTGGATATAAGATTATCATCAAATGCTCTAAATATATATGAAGTATATGGAAATTATTCTGTAGAATCCTTGCAAACTTAATTCTCTTGAGTAGAATAATTTGGACAAGAAGTCACACATTTTCCTTAATACAAATAATATCCATCTTTGCAAGCATTACAGTATAGTTTGCTTTTACATTAATTACAATTGGCTTAACAATTAATTGTATTTAATATGATTTCATTTATTCCCCACTGTAAATTTTAATCACTAGATACACTTATAATAATATTTGAAATAGACAATGCATCTATTTTATAATCTATATGATATAGTAAATATCCCTTTGCTTATGTCTCATTAAAAACGTGTAAGGGATAAACACTTTTTTTAATGTTATTTACTTTAATATAAATTTAAGGTTGGACTTAGGATTTAAAAATGAATATGTTTGCTCTAATTCTTAACTAATGATAATTGAAAGCATTATTAAATTTATAACTAATGGATTAATCCTAAAAGAATTTTCCCACTCCTTTTTCATTTATGTTTATATAGAATTTATCAACTAAAGATGTGATTTTGTCATTTTCTATTATAGACCATCCTGAATAATCATATGTATTCCAAAAATACAACTGCATCTGTTCCATTTCTAAAATTAGATCATTTTATTACTATCATCTTAAATACACATCTGTAGATTTTCATCAAAATATTCATCCGATTCACATTTATTTAAACATTAATCTTACTTCAAACTTAAATAAGGTGTCTCAGAAGGACATTTGCATTCATTTGTTTTTTTACTTAGTTATGCTCCCATATAACAAGATCTACATTAATTTTTATTAGGTCCAACACATTCTGCACAAGACTCATGACATTATTTTGGAATTATTTAAATGTTCCTGAGTCCTAAAGAAAAAGAATTTGAATCTTCAAGTTAAATTGCTAAGTTTAGGTCTTATTGATAATGAATATAGTTCTTAAAATAAGTTATAGCCTATGTTTTTTAGCTATTTAAATTTAACTATTAAAAATTATGTACCTATCGCAAAATGGAACTGAATTATCAGTCTATACTTAGTATTGATCAATCAGAATATTGTCTAATAAGACATTTATTGGTTTTTACACAAAATCTCCTCTTAAATAAAAATCAACAAATATATCAACAGCATAGTGAGACTCTCTTATTTGAAACTAGTAATTAACACTTGATTATGATGAACTAAGATAAAAATAGTCAATCTTATCAAATATTTCACATTTCATTATATTTAATGACGGAGTTAGTTAAACATCTTATAATTCTTGATAAACTTAAAGTGCCTCTAAGACATAATGATATAATTTATTTACTAATAGTTGCTAAAATACTAAAAATTGCTAAGATTGACATCATTATAATAATTTATTTGAAAATTATTTTATTTCTTATAATAACACAGAAATTAATTAAAGTAACAAATTATCATATTTACAAAAGATCATTTGAATTTATAATTGATATACATATAATCTTATGCATTAATAAATTATAAAATTTTTAAGACAGAAAAATTAACTAAAAATTATATTTATTTAATAAATTGTACAACTTCATTTTTAGAATAGTCTTAAACAATTATTTATATATTTTATAGTAAAAAGAGTTGATTCACTATTGTATTTATTCATTATTTTAATATATATAAATACTATAAATGCATGCGATAATATTTAAAATATTTCCGTGGTGAGAAATTTCAAATTAAATTTAATATTGCAATTTTTATATTTAATATTCATGAATATTGCGTAGAAAATTTAATTTTATTGCGTATTAAACAAAGAAATTATTGCAATTGAGATCAAATGATTTGTCATTTTCCAAGAAATGACTATTTAATACAAAAATAACTTTTTTTTCTATTAAAGTGACACATTTCTTTATATAAAACAATTGATTGTTAAAGGTCTAAAAATACAAATGAATGTTTATGTAAAAGTATTATTAGATGGTTTTTTCATTAATTTATGAATTATTAAATACTGTTTTATACTCAAATCATACAAAACATTTGGTGGATAATATGTTCGTTGATATTTTATAATCCTTTAGAATTTTACCTTTTGATTCTATCAGTAAGTAGTATTTTTTTAAGGATTTTGATAATGATTTTGGAAAGAAAGATTACTCATTAATTTATTTTAGCAATCTTATATTTGATTCATAATTGCTTATACACAGAGGCAAGTATAAGAATGCCTATGAATAATCCATTTGCAAACCATTCGAATTGTTTGATGATTTTAATAAACTATTCACATGCTAACAAAGAATAAAATGAAAATATTTAAATTATATCAAAGTTCGGATTTCCAACATTTTGCTTATTAAGAACAATTTCTATAACTTTTATTCAAACTAATTATTCGATATTAGAAAGTTGCCTTTTATTATTCATTTTTCTAAGCCTCATAACAAAGGATGAATTAAAAAAAAAAAAAAACAAAATTTAAAACTAAATAAAAAAAGACCTTGGGTCTTAAGATTAGAACAATTTCAATTCAAAATTTATTACTTTTTTTTAATAAGATTCAAAAAGATAATCTTTGGGAGCATCTTTCAAAAAAAGCAGAACTCATTATTCATAATATTAAGAGAAACCAGATATATTTTAAAATATTCCTTTGTATAATGAACCTAAAACAATTGATGAAAATATAAAAACTTCTCTTTAATTTTAGAATCTAAAAAAGAGTTTTCACAAAAAAGTTTCAACTGTGAGTGCTGATAAATCAGATTAACAGTTACATACATTTTTCTAGAATATAATAAATAATATCTTTTCAGCAGGAGTAGTAATTCTTAATCAAAATTAAAAAGTAACATTTATGAATAATAAATGTGAAAAACTATTAGGCTAGAGAGGAAATGAAAGAGTTGTTGATTGTCTAAAGAAAATAATCATATCCAGTTCTTTATAATAGTTTGAAGATTCTCCATTAAGTCAAGTTCCTCCTAGATCCTAAGCTAAAATGAATAAGGCTACTTTTGAAAGAATTCTTAAATATTACCATGAAAATCAATTAGAATTAGATATATTTGATGCATTTCTATTTCCTTAAAAATATCTTCATTAGTACTATTAAAATTTTTCACCTCATTCTGAGAATGATTAGAGAAGTAGTTTCTCAGAATCTGTAAATGAAACTTTTCTATAAAGAAAAGATGCTGTCACATATGAACATATTATGAAAGGAGATGGAGGATTGCTAAAGAAATTGAAAATAGTTATTCTTCCTACTTATATGACAAATGCTCAGCAAGAACAACTTTCATATTCTTCGTAGTAAAAAGTTCATTTAAGCAAAACACCAATCCAAGCTGAAAGTGTTTAACCAATTATTTTTATAAAAATAAAAAATATTACTAAGAAACATGAAATAGAATAAATGAATAAAGAGAAGGAAATACATAATTCTCTACTTCAATCATTCTCACATGAATTAAGAACTCCTTTAAATTGTAGTCTTGATATGCTTGTAATATTAAAAGACATGATTAAGGATTCTAAACTTTTAGAATGTGTTGAGGTAGCACATATTTCTATAATATTATTAATCCATTAAATAAATGATATTTTAGATTATGCAGCAATGCAATCCAACTCTTTTAAATATAGACATCATGAATTTAAGACTCATGAAATTGTTGATGAAATTTAATATATTTATTCTAAATAATTACTTTCAAAAAAAATCGATTTGTAATTTAAATTTGATGAAAAAAAATTAGTTGTTATTAGATCAGATAAATAAAGAATTATGCAAGTCTTAATTAATTTATTAAATAATTCTTGTAAGTTTACACCTGAAGGTGGGAAAATCATTTTTTCATTAAAATTAATAGATTATGCTTTTATTAAATTATAAGTAAAAGATTCTGGAATAGGAATTGGCTCAGATTAATTATAAAACTTAAAAAAAGTGTTAACTAGTTCCATGGGCAAAAGCTTACATAGATCTAGAATTAAAAAGAGTTTAGGTTTAGGGTTGAATATTTCTGCTAGAATTGTTTAAGGTTTAGTTTAAAAAAATGATGGAACACTTGAAATTATTTCAAAAAATAAAAACAAAGGAACTAAAATATATTTTAAAGTTGAAAATCTCTTGGTTACTAGAGATGAATCTGTTAGAAATCCGATGATTTCTGAATACACAACTAAAAATAATACTTATAAATAATAAATGTCTTAATATGAAGGTAGCAATTGCAGTTAAATTTTACCACTCTTGAGATAATTGTCTGAAAATTCAAAAATTGATGCATAATCTCCTTCAAAGAAAAGTAGAACAACTAAAAGTAAGTTTTACAATTTGTCACCAATCAATTAGGTTGAAAGTTCTTTAGATATGGCTGATAATTATTCATATCATATTGATATGCCCTTAAGTCCTGAATATTTTATTAATAAGGACTAAATTAATTAATAACTTCGAAAACCTCTTTTATGTTAATAATGCATAAGAGTTTTGATTGTTGACGATATTCCTTTCAATTAGATTGCCTTTAAAGCACTTCTTTAACATTACAATATTAAAGCTGAATAAGCATATGATGGTTTTTAAGCAATTGATTTAGTCAAGAAATAGTTAGAAAAACATTGTTAACATTACACTTTAATCTTTATGGATATTGAAATGCCAGGAATTAATGGCTTTTAGGCTACCAAAGATGTAAAATAAAAACCTTAATTAGATTCTTAAACTTACAATGAATCAAACACATATAATAATGTGTTCTGCTTATGACACGGAGGAAAATTTTAGGGAAGGAGTATCTGTAGGAATGTCTGAGTTCCTACCTAAACCTGTAAATTAAAAAGAATTAGAAAGAATATTAAAAAGGTTTGGTCTTCTATGATATATATTGAATGTTTTTATTCTCATATTTTTGTAATTAAAATGTAATTTTTCAAATTTTTAAATAATTAAAAACATAAATTGAATTAATTATGTCTAAATCTTGATTTTTTTTAATTGGAAAATATACAAATTCTTAATAAAAATTATCAATACATCTATTAAAAAAAGTATAATGTTTAAAGAAATTTCAAGATCACAATTATATTATATTGTTGATTGATTTTTATTATAATTGATGAAAAGAATAAATAAGAAAATTTAGTATTATGGTAAGATTGTTTGGATATTTTCGAAAATAACTAAATTTTACAGTAGCTAAACTTACTTAAAAATGGTTTTCTCAACAAGTTTTTGTCAAGTATTATTATATATTAATTAAATAAATATTAGAGAAAAAGGAGAATAATATGAAATCCATTTTACAGAGTATGGCTGGAAAATCCCTTTTGATAGCAAATATCTCTTAAGGACTTTGGTGGATGTATTTGTCTTTGGACATGATTGATCATACTAATTATTAAGCCCTCTATTTATAAATGTCATGCACAGTTTTAAGAATTTCATAGTAGATTATAATAGATTAGTGGAGTGAACAACAAACAATATTACACCTCATTTCTCTTTTTTATTGTGTACTATATATAGAAACATTTCTTTTTTTAAAATACGATAATCCTTTTGGCACATATGCTAACTGTCTACTATTTATTATCACTTATAAACAATACTTATCAATATCCACTCATTAATCAAATAAAATATATGAAACATGTAAATTAGCATTTCCATGTTATATCATAATAAGAAATATCATATTATTATTTACTGAGTTTAACTATTATCTAATAGAAAGTTTAATAATATATATTATTGTTTTTTTTTCATTATCCTTTAATAATGAATAAATTAATTGTCAATCTAAATATTAGAAAAATTAAAATAATGCATAAACTGAATTGTAACTAAAAAAAATAGAAGAAAATGAGTCTGCTAATTAATTATAATAAAATTAATCATTGAATAAATCATTGAGTCATGCTTCAATAGGACAAACACCACTTAAAAGTCAAAGCATCTTTTTAAAAGAAATGACCTATGAATCTAAGTTGATTTAATTCTCAAATTTAGGATAAACTTAAAAATTATCTAAAAGTTAATTTAATAAGTCTCCAGAATTACACTTCCATTAATTTTACCAAAATTTAATTAATTCTTTTCCATAAGGAGTTTTAATACTAAATTAAAGTTAATAGGTAAGTTACTAAAATAATAAATGCGAAAAATTATTGGAATGTTCTGGAGCAGAATAAATTGTGGATAAAATAAAATAATGTCTTAATAGTGCTAAAATGCCTGAACATGAAAACGAGATTTCCAATTTATTAAGAACAACAAGATTTAATAAATAATTAAATTAATATGCTTTATTTAGAATTGTAAAGGAATTAGAAAAAGAAAATTTATATGTTGATATTTTAGATATTTTACTTTAACCTTAAAAATATTTTTAATTTTTAGAGTAGAGATTTGATTAATTTGGAAGTTTAGATGATTCAAAAACAGATTAATTAACATTTCAACAATAAATGTTCATATATGAATGGTTATTCGAATCAGCCTAGAATAAAAAAGTTAAATAAAAAAAACTAAAAGTAATCATAATTCCAACATTTATGACAGGAAATTAGTAAGAGTACATGTCAATGCCATCTCATCATAGATGTCCTAGTAAATTGAATATTTAATAGTAAAATGATGTAGAAATGCCAGTTTTATTGATTATGATTAAAAACATCACAAGTAAACATTAATACTAAAAAATGAAAAATGAATAAATTATACATCATAGTTTAATAAAATCATTTTCTCATGAGTTAAGAACTCCTTTAAATAGTTGCTCGCATATGCTCAATTTAATAAAAATTTAATCTGTAGAAAAGAAGATTCAAAATTATATAGACATTGCATAATGTTCAATATCTCTTTTGATTCATTAAATAAATGATATTTTAGATTATGCTGCAATTCAATCATTTTAGTTTTAATATCGTCTTACATCTTTTAATTTTGGAAAGATTGCCTAAGACATTTATAATTTGTATTCTTTATAAATGAAATAAAAAAATATTGAATTTATTATAAAAATTCAACCAAATTTAATAGATTCGGTGATATTTAATGATCAATAAAGAATTTTACAGATATTGGTAAATCTATTAAATAATGCATCTAAATACACAAGAGAAGGAGGTCAAGTGAAATTAAGTATTAAATAGAAAAGTCTTTTTTATATTAATATAAAAGTTAAAGATAATGGAATAGGTATTGAAGATGACAAACTGACTTTAATTTAAAATAGTTTAATTGGAAATGTAGAATTCGGTGCAAGATTAAAAACTTAATAAATAAAGGAGAAATATGGATTAGGATTAAATATAGCAGCGAAAATTGTTGAAGGATTAATTGAATCGAATAATAACTAATTGATTATTAGTTCAATTAAAAATAAAGGGACTAAAGTAGAATTTAAAATATAGAATTATTTACAAATTCAAAATGATTAATTTTAGTGCTCAAATCTTTAATCACAGCTGACAGGAGGATTTAATTAATTTGGTTTATAATAAACGTTAAGTGAAAGAAAATGTGATGACATAATGCCAATTAAGTAGAGTTTTTTCAAATCAAAAATCTATTAAGATATGCAATTTCCAGATAAACTTTTACAAGACTCTGAATCATCTTTAGAAACACCTTAATTGAATGACATTGGTAAATTGTAGTAAATAGAATTACCTATCAGTCCAGAGTACTTTTCATATAAAAGAATATAATCATGTTCATCAATATCAAATTTAGAATTATATTCTTTTAAAAAAAATAATCACAATTGTAAAAATTGTAAAAGTGTATTAATAGTGGATGATGTCCCTTTTAATTAAATGACTTTAAAGTTAATGTTACAAAATTATTAAATTGATTCTGATTAGGCATATGACGGATTTTAAGCTATAGAAAAAGTAAAAACAAAAATGATAGATCATTGTCCAGCCTATAAATTAATTTTTATGGACATTGAAATGCCAGGAATAAATGGATTTCAAACTAGTAAAAAAGTATATAATTTTCTAATCATAGATATTAGAAATTACAGGTAAGCAATCTAATATAGTAATTTGTTCTGCCTATGATACTTAAGAGAATTTCATTTAAGGATAAAAAATAGGGGTTAATTCGTTTCTACCAAAACCTGTAAATTAAAAAGAATTAGAGGTAATTTTGAGAAGGATTTTCCCAATTTAAAAAGGGTTTTATTGAATATTTATAAGTTTAAACTTTTTTTCGATTATGTAATCTAAATTTACTATCCAGTAAAAAGTAAGGAACATAATATAATAAATTTATAATATATTTATATTTAAAAATAATGAACACAAACATTATTTTAATATTGGAAATTGCTTAAGGGATATGGTGGTTAGTACTATCTATAATCTTTGGATGGAAGAATTATATCATGACTACAACACTTTCTTCTTTAGCCATATTGATTTAATTAGGTTTGTTAATTGCACTAAGAAAAATTACAAATAATGATCATGTCATTAAGATTACTTTGTTGTTCCTAATTAATATTATTGTGTATACTGAATTAAACTTATAAATCCAGTAATATCTAAATCCATTTGCCAATCATACAAATACCCTTATAATTATTTCAAATTAATATATCATTAATGAAATTGTTACTTTGTAAATTTCATATAGACTATTGAAGTTTGGCTACCCTTGCTATATCATTTTAAGGTTATTTTCAATAATATTTATTAATTTTGATTATTACATTTTGGAAAGTATAGTTGTAGTTATTGTGATAGCAGTTGCATTTTTAGGATAAGAGTAACCAACATTTTCAACATAATTTAGCCTCTCTCTAAGAGTTCAATCATCTAACAATAATCCATATATAAATTAGAATGGATAATCATAACAAAAAAACAAATAATTTAAGTAATCTAGTCAATTGTTGATTTAAGATAATAATAAAGATAAAATTAGTAATTTTAGCAATCAAACTAATAAAAATTAATCTTCTGATTAATTCTTTGCCATTGTTGGTAATTCCCTAAGAAAAAGAGTGACTGTTGATGTTGATAAAACTGAATCATAATTAAATGTATTTTTCAATCATTTATTGGATTCCTTTACTTAAGGAATAATTATATTGAATTAATTCTAATAAATTTAATATATGAATAAAAAATGTTCAAAACTCTTACTTTGTTAAGGAGAAGAATAAATTTTATTTATGATAAAAGAATAATTAAATAATACGCTTTTGAATATTAAGAATAAAATAACCATTTCACCAAATTAAAGAAAACTAGAAATGAATTAATAGATTTTAGAAGATATTTTTAATTAGGCTTCAAAAAAAAGATTGTAATTAGATATATTCGATATAATTTTAAATTAATAGAAATATCTTGCTTAATATTACCCTCGTTAATACAATTATGACGGTGAAAATAGTAGTATTTAAGATTCTCCTTATTCAAATAGAAATTCAAATCAATTTACATTTCATTTAACTCTTTAAGATGACAGACATATAAAATTAAGCATAATATTATCTTAATTTAGTACTTAATAATTAGATTCAATGATTTAAGGTTCTAAATAATAATTTGGAGATCAGACACAATAACCTTATATATTTTTATTGATGAAGAACATCACCCATAAAAATTAAATTGAAAAAATAAAAAAATATAATCAATAATCATCAGAAATGTTAAATAGTTTTAGCTTTGAATTAAGAACTCCTTTAAATATTATTTCATAAGTTGTTAGTATCACTAAAGATTTAACTAATGAATAATAAGCAATAAGAGAATATTTGGAATTGATGTAATGTTCAAATTCTATATTATATCATTCAATTAATGATATATTAGACTATTCTTCAATATAATCTAATATGTTTCATTATAAATTTAATTTATTTCAAATTTAGGATGTAATTTAAGAGATAGAACATATATTTATTTAATAAGTCAAATAGAAAAATGTTAGATTTTCTATTAAAGTTTAGCATTGTCTCCTTGAAAAATAGATTTATTCCGATAAATAACGTATAATGTAAGTAATAATAAATATATTAAATTATTCATATCATTAAACTCAATCAGGTGGAGAAATGTCTCTATCTTTATTTTATCTTGATGAGTAAAGAATATAAATTACAGTTCATCATAATGAAATATTAAAAAGTGGAAACAATTAAATAATGCCAAAATAGATTATTCTAAAAAATAAAGAAAATGATAGACAATTTAATTTAACTTAATAACCTGAATTAGGATTAGGGTTAAATTTATCTGCGAAATTGGTTTAAGGATTAGTTGAAACTAATGATAATTATGTTGAGATAGTGACTTGTGTTTAAACAGGTACTAGTATTAATTTTTGGATTCAAGATTTAGATTTAAGTTAATCCTAAGAGTAGATTTTCTTGACAGGTTCATTGAATACTGGTAAATTTATGAGTTACAAGAAATCGAGATCATTATAAGATGATAATTTTGTAATTCGTAGATATAGTGATTATATTTTATAAGACGACAATTTGTATTTATAGAAAATATGTCAAAAATCTGATTGTTTAAATTCAAATGATAGTCCTAAAATTGTAGATGATATTAATGAAAAAATTAAGGTTCCATAGTAAAATTATTTTTAATTCAAATCTTTAGAAAGTCCTATTTAAGGAAATAAGACTTTTTCTTTTAAACATTCAGCAACTTTACAAACACATGAATGTACAAACTTTTGTAAAAGAATTTTGATTGTTGATGACCAAGTATTAAATTTAATAGCATTCAAAGCTTTGTTAAATCATTATTAAATTTAATGTGATTCAGCTTATGATGGTATCCAAGCTGTTTAAAAAGTAATAGAAAAAAAGAATACTCTATGTTAATTCTATGAAGTTATTTTTATGGATATAGAAATGCCAGGCATTAATGGATTTGAAACCTCAAAATAAGTAATTCAATTTTAAATATAAGATAATTTAACAAGGAGGTAAAAAACCAATAATTATCATGTGTTCTGCATATGACACAAAGGAAAATATGAATTAAAGCGATCATTAAGGCATAAGTGAATTTTTACCTAAGCCAGTAAATAAGATTGCTCTTCTTAGAATTCTCAAAAAATATCAATTAGTAAGATGATCAATGAAAATTTTCTTTTTTATTAACCTATATTACTAAAAATGACTTAAAAAATATATAATAATATCTAATTAATATATTTACTTTGGATTATGCAATCAATTTTAATTTCAACTAACATAAATTAACTCATTTATGTTTTAAGGATTTCTTTTCAAATAATCTTAATTCATTAAAAACTCGATAACATCTTTGATATCAACATCTTTTGGTTTAAACATCTTTAATTAATCTTTAACCAATAGAGTCAATTATTAATAAGTTTAACTTCTTTTCGCTTTCATAATACGAACAATTGCTGCTTGTATGGCAATTTTTCTATCACGTTAAATGTCCTCTTCTATTAAATTAATTTTCATTTTTAAATACATTAATATTCAACGTATTATTCTAAAAAGAAACTCAATTTAAATTTATTGTAAGGATTCTAAAAGTCATCATTAAACTTATACGATTATCCATCTTATATAAGTAAACCTCTTTTCTTTAACATCCTGATTTGATTAATCAGATATTAATTATTTATATTGAGTTATTACTTAATTATAATAATTATTTCTTTACCGATAACTACTCATACGTTAATGGAATATTCTCATCATTATATTATAGTAATATTGCACCACCAACAACTGAAATTGTAACTTTATATTCTTAATTCGTTTTGAACTACAATTCCATCATTGATATTTAATCTTACCAAACTATATCTACTCTAAAGTAATAATAAATTAATAAATATACAATTAATTCTTTTCTTATTTAGAATTAAATTTCTATCGATAAGCAGACTTCAATTAATTCAAAATCAAAATCTTATCTAAAACCAATATTGGTTTAATTTCAGGCCAAAATTCTTTCTATAAGATTTTTGCTTAGATTTCTATTTCACTTATAACTATGTTATCTTGATTAATTGATTATTCGTAATCTTTAATCATGCATTCCAAATACTTTGTATGTTCAGGACCAAATGTCTTTCTGAATTGATCAATGATTGATTTATCGATATCAGGACGATATTCAGGAAGAGTGAACATTCTGGATGCTAATTTATATTAAAAATTTTTTAGAAATAAATCCTTTGCTGAAAAACATTCTAAAAGTTGCATAACTTAGCTTAATTGTTTTTCTTCCTCTAAATCTATATTTTTTGAGCTAAATGTGTGAAGTCTTAATAAAAGAGACTCCATAATAATAAATTAATCAGCATTTGCTGTTATCTGTTCAAATGCTTATCTTAAACTTGCTAGCAAATACTAATTATTTTCTGCATATTGCTTAATCAATACCTTATAATTTTATTATATGTAAATTAATTATGCCAAAAATTTGTTATACTAATTTATTATTTATTAAAACTTTACTTGTTCATCCTTCTCTTATTTGTTTCTGAATTAAGCAATTTCATATTAAATAGTTTTAATATATTCGATCCCTTATTAAACAATAATATCTGAGAATTTTTTAACAAAAACATGGTTGTTACTTTTGAAATGATCAAAGAATCTAACTAATTAGCCAAATTCCTATTGTAATAATAGATAATACTTTAAAACAATCTTAAAATATGATACTTTTTAAAGTATCGTTTTGATCTTGATTTAACTCCTAAGCATAATTAATTATTATATATTTGTTAAATAACTCTATTAGATCTTTTTATAGATCGTTTTATTCACATCCAAAAATAAATTTAATTCTATTTAATTCTTCTTCTTTAAATTTCACTAATGATTTTATTTAATCCAATATGGATAATTATTTGAAATTGTTATATTATTATTAATAATGTATTTTACTTTCTTCTATTATTTCATTTTGAATTCTATCTCTCATATCATCATTCATCTGAATTTATTTCATGTCATAAATTATTTTATAAATTCTTTGTAATTGCAATTAAATTTCTTTATCAATTTAAATTCTATCTTATTTTAATTTTGCTTTGAATTCATCTTTTATTTAAGAAAATAATTTGAGATAAAATAAATCATAAAATTATTTTGTTGCTTATTTTTACAAATTAGGAAATTAATCTTTATTACTCTTAATATCAACGAACGAACGATCTAAATATTTAAAATAACAATATTGAATTCGCGAGTGGATTTAATATATTTAATGTTGAGTTAAAATTTCTTCAATAAAATTTGTTTTAACATTATCACTCTTTCTTGCTATTTCCTCCGATTATTTTAAGAAAATTTCATTGTAATCCTTAAATAGGTTATACATTTTCTATCCTTACTCTTCCCCATCAAGTACATAATTGTATATATCTCTATTTTTTAAATAAATTATTACGTATATGATTTAATCATTTCCTATTTATCATATAGCTTCAATTATTAATCCTAAATGACTTTTAAGATATTAGCTCTTTAGACCTACATTTTAGTGTCCAACCATTATTTAATTTTTTGAAATTATTACTCCATTTTCATGAAACAATATTTAAATTAATAATAATATTTGCTAAAAAATATACAATTTATGTTCTTTTCATAACTTTGCCTTCTGCCTATTAAATAAACCATTCATTGTATAATTTTTATTTTCTACTGGTAGCTTCTACTTCTCCACTATCCATTTCAAATCAGTAAAATTGCCACTCTTCCAAGATCTCAATAAATCTGTTGGCTCATCTTCTACAGGTGGTTAAACATTTTCTTTGAGAATGAATTTCTATAATCCATAATGAAACGTCATCATATATGATCTAAAAATATTAATAAAGAATTTACCTCCATTCCATCTCAGTCACATCTAACAAAAAGATACCTTACTCATCTCTAGATAACCCATTCATCAATTGTAAAGCATTTTCTTAAGAAAATACCCATTCATTTCTATTAAAATGTTTAAATGTTTTATTAATTGTATCAGCTTTATCAATAACTTTCACATAGCGAGCAGCATTTTTCTTTTAGGTAGAATTACCAAAAGTATCAGCAAAAGTCTTTAAAGCTAATGCTCCCATTTTTCTTTTAAAATTCATATATCTATAATAACAAAGATTATTATTAATCTCTATGGTACATGGTGAAACTTTTACACTTGGTGGATTAGCATTCCAATATTCAAAACATGTATCTTTAGTTAACTTCCATGGAGCAGGATTTCTAGCACTAGTACCACAATGATATATTTAGAAATTATTTTTATTTGCCTCGAAAGCTCCAGCTACCAGAATCATATCAGATACAAAATCAACTGGAACTTAATCTGTAATTAAATTTTCCTTTCCTTTATATATCTTGACTAATCCAATTCCTGCAAAAAAGATAACAGCCGCACCTCCAACCAAGTTATCAATCTTTTAATAACAGTTGATATTACCCATCCAGGAATTGGATCTCTGAATGAACATCCCACTATTGTTGGTCTAACAATTGTAATTTGCATATTTGAAGGTCTCATTTATGCTAACATTTATTCTGCTAAGTTTTTTGTAAATGTATATGTATTTGGAAATTTGTCTAAAGCCAATTTTTATTATTTCTCATCGAAATTTTATGAAGATCTATAGAGCATAGAAACAAATGATTCTACATCTTTTTATGGATGATAAATCTTTTCTTCAATGAATCTTTTTATTTAATAATAATTTATACCCAAATTTATCACTATTTACATAGGCTGTAGATACATGAATAAAATTTTCCAAATGTTTACATTGTTTTGCTAACTCTAACACTTTTTACACTCCATAATAATTTATTTCTAATGCTACTTTTATTGGAGAATTAAAGTCAACACTAGCTGCACTATTGATTATTATATTAACATTTTCTATGATCTCCTATGTAATTTCTTTATCAAGTCCCAAATGAGGCTTAATAAGATCTCCATCAACAGGTTTTACAACTTCTTCTATAAATTTTTGAAAATCTGCTCCTTTTTATTTACGAATCCTATCAAAACATTGAGAATTGATAATCTCCTTATTGAATCTCTCCTACACCGATTAACCTTTTTTCCCCCTCACTAAAACATAAACTTTCTTAACTTCCAAAACTCTTAAGATTTTCTCCAAGATAACTTTGGCTACAAAACCTGTACATCCAGATATTAATAAAGATTTTCCTTTGTAGAAGTTAAGACAACTTATGTTTGTAGTCATAAATAAATTATATTAATTTTTATATCTTAATATTTCAGACCCATCTATTAAAGGTTTCTTGATTTTCATTGAACGCAAATCCAGCAAATAGACCTGCACTTAAATTTCTTATAAAAGCTCTTCTCTTAAAAAATACAGAAGCTGCTGTTCCTACAAAGTATCCTAATTTGTGTTTTAGACATGAATACTACCAACTACTGAATAGGTAACAAGATCAAAAGCAGTCTTATTTAGTTAAGCGTCTAATTTACGTTGTCTGTCCATTTTTATTATAAATTTAATTAAAAAAAAATTATTGGATTTAAGCAACTGATTAATATGAAATTCGAATAAAATAAAACATAAACAGTATTAATATTCATCACCCAAGTATTTGTTTCTATTCTTCAAGATCACTTAATTCAAATTTCTTCATTTAACATCTTCTTAATAAAGTTATTGCCAAAGACAACAAAATAGCCCAGCCCCAAGCAAACAAAATGTATGTTCCTTCAAAACCATATAGAATTCCTGGAGGTTCATAAAGAATTTGATCAGCTTAGCAACTAGATTCACAAGTATTACAACCACATTCTCCATGTAATTCATAGCCAAAATCATCCCAATAATGAATTCCGTCGCTATCCTCTGTTGTATAACTATAATTGTGATTGCAAGCCCAAATGTCATCAAAATATAGTGAATTAGATTCTTAAAATTCAACTTTTATATATTGTCCTCCTTCACCACTATAAAATAGTTATTATTTCAATACACTGCTTGTTCTCCTTAAAAAGTAAAGAATCCTCCTGGACTGGCCATAGCAGAAACCTGAGTTGCGAATGAAGTTCTTTTGCATGAAGAAAATACTTCCTATATAGAAATTAATAATATTATATATTTACACATGCTATTTGTGGATGAACTTCTAAAGTCACCATTTAGACTTCTATGATCTTAGAAGAATTCAATGGGTCTGTCATGTTCTATCTTCCAGTTATTTTCATGAATTCACTCTAATTTGGAGAACATGTATAATAACACCAAAATCTCTTCATGTTTGAACCACATCTATATTTAAATTCATTTATTACATATCACAACCTCCTCCATCATTTCCAAAAGTGGCATCCAAAGATTTAAAATCCTTTGTCATTGATTTATCTTAACTTTTAGAGCAGCAGACGGGCTTGTTAGAATAAAATGGACATGCTTCCACAACTCCTATTATTTCAGCATCTTTATCTGTTTCTATGGGCTTGTCTTTATCATCCACTGTGAATGCACACCTTGAATTGCAATAATAAAGAAGAATTAAAAAGATTTGAATTTTCATATAATATTATTAATTAATTATGAAAAAGCTTTTGAGATATGAATATTATTAAATTATCACAAAAAAATTCTGAAATTCTTTTTTGAAAATTTTTATTATAAATATTAATATGCACTAAATTATTATTGAAAATATATATTCAATTTAAGATTTTAAATTAAAAAATACTTTTCATTAAAAACATCATTTAAAAGTAGAGTTCTTTATAAATGGCATAAAATGCATATTTATGGAATATTTACTTTGAAAGGAGATCTTAATTGGACTGAAGTTTACATAAAAAATATAGGTTAACATGATTCCTATCAAACGGATATATTAATAAGAATTGTATACGTAGGAAATTTACAGTTTTATTGTACATTTTTTTATAAAAATAAATATTTTTATTTTTAAAAATAGAATAATTCAATTAAGAGATCAGAAAGTTTAGAAGATGTTTTTATTAAAATTTCAGAAAAATATACAGATCCATTATCAAAATCTATTAAACTATTCTTCAGAAAAAATGGCCTAATTTTTGTAAATATATAGTTTATAAAGAAGAAATATCAGTTTAAAGTTTTATTTAGAATAAATTAAGAACATCCACTTGAGAATTGACATAACAATTGATCTTTAATGATAAAGTCACTAAGGAAAACAAATTTACATAAATGAATGCACTTTTTTTAAGAAATGATTATTAGAATGAATTATAAGGGTGATTGGAGTGAAATATTAGCCATATTTTAAACCAATTTGATTACAGCTAAAAGAATTTATTAACACACAAATTGTATTTCTTTGAAAAAGAATATAGAAGAATTATTAGAATAAATAATTTATGGGGATTATAAGGTGAAACATCAAAAATATATATAAAATTTATTATATAGGAAGGATAAACATAGGGAACTTTTAATAAGGAATAGTATTTGCTGATAGACTCTTCTTAAAATAACCTTAACTTATCTTATACTTATTTCTTAACATATTATGGGTTCTTTCTTACCTTCTCTTATTTCTAATTCTAGAATATTGTCTGATTTCACATTTTTATTAAATGAAAATTTAATATATGTTTAGTTGGTGTCTGAATAATTTTAAAGATCTTTTTAAGTTTGAAGTCAATTTATATTTAAATACTCATAATTTAAACCTTTAAAGTAAAAAAATCATAATTAAAATTATATAAATTATTTAATATGTCAATAACTGTTTCAACATGCTAATAAATATGTGGCTCTCCACTAAATAATAGTACAGCTAAGAACTTATGGACATTTTCTAAATCTGATAGATTTGGAAATTTAGCTAATCCAGTCAAGTAATCATGATAGATTAAATCATTATAGTTGTGGTAAAGCATTTTACGATTTGCCTAGTCAAATAGAAAAGCGAGCTGCAGGTATTGGAAAAGGGACGAAGTAAATAAATATTTTATTGAAGAACTGATTTTACAAAAGTGGCATTTGCAACACCATCACCATAGCAATATAATTTATCAGGTGATGTTGAAATAAATCTTAAGAAATAAAAGGGCAACAAATTTGGAATGAGTAGAGAAAAAATGGCTAGCACTGGTATTCTAGGAAACTTAAATTTAAAAACTCCAGGTTAATAATATAATATATATTTTAGCACCTGGTACTTATGATTTAGGATCTACTTTAAGTGATATTAGATACTCAATGAGATAGAGACCAAAAACAAACTTTATGGTTTTGACAAGTAAAGAAATACCAGGACCTGGAACATATGAATCTTTACCTGCAGTTAATCCGGTAGGTAAATACCCTATATCAAAATACAATAATTCGTGTGCAACTCTATTCAATCCAAAAAACTCTAGAAGATTTGTTAAAGATTTTTGTAAGTTTCCCTATGCTAATTATTTTTTAAGCTACTAATCTTTAGGCTCCTGGACCAGGAACTTATCCAATTGATAAGACTGGGATTCAAAAAGTAATTTAGATTTAAATCATAGGACGGTCACTATTTCATTTCTAAATTCCATTCTTCCAACGTTAGAAGCTTCCCTAAAGAATCGAGAAGAACAGGATCTGTTGGCAAAGGTAATACTATTTTTTACATATAAATTAAGCTGGGACACCTGCCCCAGGTAGCTACAGATTACCTTCAGAGTTTGGCTACTACGAATCTAGACATAAGGCTAATAGAAGTGCTGGAGATATGGGAGAAAATAAACCTTAATAATGATTATCAAAAAATAATAATTAATGTATACACACATACAAATATATAGATTTAAATTATTATTAAAACATTTTATGCCATCAACATTAGAGTTGCTCAAGTGGTCAAATTTAATTTCCGCCATAATGCTACTTGCGATTGGAGTCACCTAAATTATATCATTGTCCATAGTATTTTCCAGTTTTAGTTTTACATTTTTCATGTCATTTTTTTTACCTTTCTTCTTAATGTAATATCCTATACTTAAATAATTAGATTATTTGGATTAATACTTTTTGCAAGTGGACAAAAACTGGAATTTATTGATAACAATTTCAGATTCTTGAGCTCCCTTTTAGGAAGAGGCCTATTTAATATTTAGTATTCTTAAATTAATTTTTTAAGCCTAGCATCTTTAGCTGTGTATTAACTATCAAATGCATCCAGTGATATCATTGGATTTATTATTGGGGCATTGTTATTCTTGACAGGGGGATTTTATTTAATCTTACATTTTTGTGGAGTAATACATATAAAATATATATCAAATAGAATAGAGAAGAATTAACAGGATACAAAGAATAATTAAGTTGATTTATTGGCCTTTATTTATTCGAATAATTAATTTATCAATAAATATATTTAACGAATACATGGATTAACACAATTAATACTTTTCGAGTCAACAATTCATAGAACCAAACAAAGATGTAAAAAGAACTAGATCAAATACTAATGATATAATGACAAGTCCAAACATTGTCTACATTACAAGAACTTAATAATAGTCTCAACCTTAAATAAGATTGGAATCTTAGTAACCATTCCTAAAACCTTCTCAATCTTCTTATAATATTAAAGAGGTTGTGAAGGTTGTTGAAAATGACGAATTAACATTTTATCGTAATAAGTGTTCCTTTTAGGAAAAGCAGATGTAAGATCTTTAGAATGAATTAAATCATTTAAAATCAACAGTATAAGAGAGAGTGACTTATATCGAAGATACTCATAGAATTTAACAATTAGAAGGCAATTTATAATAATATTAATAAGAATGTAATAGGATGAATATTATGTTAAGAGATCGAACAAATGAATTGGAACATTAAAAATAATAAAATGTCTTGATGTCTCAATAATTGATTTAGTTTCAACAATAATAAATAGAATTTGATAGATTAAAAAGGAATTCTTAAGAAACTGATCAATATTGGTAAAATGAAATACAAAGACTCAATGTTTTAGTTTCTTAAAGTTAATCATAACTACATTAATTATAAAAAACATTGATTGAGTCAAAGAAATATGAATAGATGTATCATCAATAATAACCAATTTAAACTTAATTGGCATTAGAATTGGAAAGAATTACTTCAGTTCTGAAAGGGAAGGCTGAAGAATATGATTAATAAAAATAAACTTATATAAAGGAGATTGAAATATTATCAAAAAGAATTAAAGATGTAGAATTTGAACTTAAAGACTTAAGAATTAGAGAGACTAATTAGAAGTAAGCAATTGATGAATTGAGCAGAGAAAACAATCAGATTACTGAAAAGTTTATGAATGAAATTAGAAATAAGAATGATGAAATATAGAAACTCTAATAAATTATCTAGACTTTATAATTAACTTTATAAGATACTTCAAAATATTAAGATTATGAAATTCGATCAAAGATGTAGAATGAAGAGATTAATAATTTAAATTAGAGAATAAGAATGAAATCAGACGAAGCTGATAAATATAAACAATAAATATTGATATTTCAAAGTTAAATCTAAGAATATCAACGATACACAGAATATGAAATGAAATATTAAAATTTAGCTTAAGAATATGATAGACTTAATAATTCTCTAATGATCAAATTATAAGAAAATGATCAATTAAGAAATTGCATATCTAAATTATAAATTACTTTGAATGATCATTATAAGATTGAAGAATATGAAAATAAAATAGCTTTATAAAATTAAGAAATAGATCGACTTCATTAAAGTTTATAAACAAAATGTTAAGAGATAGAGAAATTAAACTATGATAATAATAGATATTCTTCTTTATTAAGAACAAGAAATGAAGAAAATGATAATCTTAAATAAAAAGTTCAAGACAGTTCATAATTAAAAGAATATTAATCTAAGTTTTAATTACTTAATGTAGAAATCGAAAGATTGACAGTCCAATTAAGAAATAAAAATGAAGAAATGGAAAAGCTTAGATAATATTTAGCATAATTTTAATTGCAGGAAGCTAATAAAATATAGGAATTGGAATAAAAAAATGTTGTTTACTAAACTGAAATTGAAAGATTAAGTAATTTATTTAAAATGAAACACTCTGAAAATGAACAGAACAAATTACAAATCAGAAATTTATAAGAAGAAAATGATTAATAAAAATCAAAATTATTGACTTAGAATGAGATTTCATAATACAATGACAAAATAACTGCTTTTGCATCAGAAATTGATTCTTGGAAGAATCAATTCATTAATCTTAATAGGGAATATCATAAATAATAAGAATAGTTAATGCTTTCAAATGCAGAATTAGAAACGTTGAAGAAATAAAGAAATAATTCTTTTAAAGTAAAATACATTTTAATTTTTATAGCATGAAACCTATGATTCGATTAAAGAAAACTCAACACTTTCTAATTTCTAATATGGCACTCTTACTATAAGAAATATTTGATACTATTATATATTAAAATATTATAAAATAAATTGTTATGAGCAATTTCGAAAGTCCTTCTACAGTATCCTCTTATAATTTATTCTAGAATTCCAAATATAGTCGACACAAAGGTTATTTAAAGTGGGAACTTGCTAATAAAGATGTGGGTGGATAATTTGATGCTCAATAACTCTAATTTGAAAAAGGACAGCTTACACGAGACAGATAAGCTAATTCTTTAATGATACCTTCTATGAAATCAGGTTAATCATCATAAATTAGTCCTGAAGCTTCAACAACAAGAGAACATCTTTGTTGTGATAAGTTAGATGAAATGAGTAAGCAATATGTAATTATAATTAAAATATCATAGTAACTAATCATCAATGAGCAAATGAATAAATTAACTGAATTAAATTTATTGATTTAAAAGCATTCCAAACTATTGATTGAATCATATAATTAAGGATTGGAGGATGCTAAATCATAATAATAAAAAGAATAATAAATTTTAGAAAATAATAGATTGCTTAGAGAAAGAGATAGATAAATATAAGAATGGGAAGAAAAGTATAACAAGGAGAAAAAGATTGGTGATGAAAAAGAGGAAGAGATAAGGTAATAAAGAGTTTTTTTGATTTAATAGTGAACTTGAAAATTAGCTAAAAGGCTTAAAATCATAAGTTGTAATAACCACAAGTTCTACAGATTTAGAAAATGAGAAAAATTAATGGAAAAATAAATTCATAACATTAAATAAATAATTTAATGAAGCTGAACAATAAGTGGTTGTACTTGAAAATGAAATTGATATGTTAAAATAGTAACAGAAAAAAACTGAAGTTAGAGTAACATATTTTATTTTCATCTCTAGACAACCACAAGAAGAAAAACCGTTGCTAAGGAAGTACCTTAACCATGATAATAATATAACAGCCTATATTTTATAATATTGTAATTCTTAATTATTTATGACAATTAAGTTTTTTCGATAGATTTTTTATTATAAAATCAAACCTTAATAGATAGATATAATAATTATTATCGAAACCCTACTATTCTAATGTTATCTTTTTTAATTATGATTTTCTTTAAAAAATTGATAAAGTTTATAAATTTATGATTTCTTGATTTAATGTTTAATAATAATTTTATTAATGTAGGAATAAGTAAGTTAATTTGAAAGCGAAGAATCGAATCCTGCTTGCCCAAATAAACCTATCATACCTTATCTAGTATAAAAGAGCTTCGCTTTAAATTCAGAGAATGGAAGTTATTTAAATTGGTAATAACCCGATTCAAAAAAAAATAAATCATCTTTGGCTATGATTGGCACTACTTATAGTAAATCAAAATAACATGAATGCTGTGATTAATTTGAATAAATAGCAAATTCATAAAGAAAAGCTGTTTAATGCTAGATTTAAACAATGACTTAGTTGAATTAGTTAATAATTAATCATTCTTAAATGTTGGAAGATATTATAGGCAAAAAGAAAGAGGAATCTGAAAAAAATAAATTATCAAATGATTAATCAGATATTTAGAAAGAACTTGCTGAAAAAGAAATGAAATTTAAATCGTGGAAAGAGAAATGCGAAAAAGAAATATAATTAAATTAACAAAGAGATAATAAAATTAAGTAAATTTTATTCATAAGTTAGAGATTTAAAGAAAAAAATAGCTGAACTAGAAGAGTAATCATAATAGTCAAGTTACACCATTTCTTTAAACTAAGAAGTTGAAACATGGAAGAATAAATATCTAAATCTTACAAAATAAAACGAAGAAACATAACATAAATTAAAAGAATATGAAAATGAATTATAATAATTGAAATAAAATGAATCTTTAAGAAACAGTGATGTTAAAGTAAATTAATTATTATAAACTATTAGTAATCAACTACAACAGTTACAACAACAAGAAAAAGGGGAACTGTCAAACCTACAGAACAAATTTAATAATGATCAAAATCATAAATTATAAATCGTTTTTAATATTTTATATTCTAATTCTCATATTATATTTCTTTAAAAAATAAAAGTTGAAAGTATGCAATTAAACTAAATTCTTATTAAAGCTATAAAATTATTTATTTATGAAATATTTTTAAATATTAGAAGCAATTTAAATTCTAAATCTTCATGATTAGTCTTTTGGTTTTACAATAATGTCATAAATTACAGGATTGGACAACCATATTAATCAATGATAATTATTTCATTTCATTTTGGTTAATGTAGTTTTTCAGATTTATTCAATATTATATGAAAGGTTTTTCTCATTATATATTTTCTAGTAACAACAAAAGAACAGAGAGATTAAGATTAGAAATGGTATTACAATTTAATTTTTACGTGTTATTTTATTATTTAATTATACATATTTTTGTGAATGAGATATTATAATTGAACTTATTATATAAATATGATTTATAATTTTTAACTTTTATGTTAATAATTTACAAGTTTGAGTTTTTAATTATAAAATTTTTGTGATTGCAATATATATTTTTATTTGCAGAATATATTTATGAGTAGTGATGAAGCTTGTAATTATGGAAAGATTGTAACCTTTATAGAATATAATAAAATTCAATTGATAAAAGTTACATTTTAAAGACGAATTAAGAAAAATATTTAAAAATACTATAAGGATAAATGATATGTATATAGTTTAAATTCTAATTTCATTTAACTTTGAATATTGATTTAGGTAGATTTTTATTGCTTGTATTTCCATATACTTTATTCATTACATATAAAGAATTGGTAGTATTGGATTATGTTGTTTTTTGTTGAGGCAATTTTTATGTAGTAGGACGAATAGCTCTCGGAGAACAACTTGAAATATCTGATAAAGGTTATAGTTAGCGAGGATGTTTCATCTTTTCTAAGTCAACAGACTAACCTAACTTAGAGCGAATGATATATTTTTATTCTTAATTATAAAATTGTATACATTATCTTGCTGCAGTTGGAGTATTTGGACTTATTGTGGTGGGTAATTTAGGGGAACAACTACCATTTGAACATTATCTTTCTATAAGATTTTTTGAGCTCTACATCATGTTGATACTTTTTCTAGAACTAACCATTTCTTGTCTAATGTTTAAGCATTTAATACGTTTAATAGGAGGTTTATAAGAGTCTCTCATTAGGAGGATTAGATAAACGAATATCTTTGTATTTCTTTAAGATTGTACCAGCTAAGGTTCCTTTTTTTCCTGTTCTTGTTCTTTCTATAAAATGTTGAAATAAATAATTTACAGCAGTAATCATTAGGATTGGATAAAATGTTTGCAAGTCTTCTCTTTCTCACCATAGGGAATTCTATATGAATATCATGGAATCTTTGATATTTAGAAGTAACCATTTTTTCATTTATTTCATGAGTTGATTAACATCTTATTTTACTTGCCGAACAGGATTAAAAAGAATCTAGTTCGAAGGAATGATTGATTTTTGATGTTTATTAATTTATTGTTTTATGGACAGGAGTAGAATTTGGAATTTATTCTAAATCTTAGAGTACTCGGTTTGAAATGAAAGTCCAATACATTAAATTGTCAAATAATATAAATTATTAATAATTATATATATCAATAAATCATTTAATCTCAAATTTATTTCCAACAATTAAGAAACACACGACAATAGCGAAACAATAGTCATAAATTAATGATTTCAATCCATCATTTCCTATGATATGTTGTATTTATTAAAAAAAGCTATATGTATTTGGTATTCTAAAAGGATTTATTAAATATTGTTTACTTTAATTACTTTATATAAATGCCAATTGTAATAATAGAAAAAGCAAATTCAACGAGTATCTCAAGTCCAATCTCTAATTAGAAGACATGATGTTCATCATTGTCGACATCAAAAGTTGACCATTTCTTATTTTTGTATTATTCATTATATAAAATTTAACTTAGGATAATAAACAAAAGAGCAATAACAATTTCAAAAACTTCCTGTAACACAAATCCAAATATTTATTTTGTAATCAAAGCTTTCTTAATATTTTCAATATTATCAACATGAATCCAATTAGCAGCAGTTTTGGAGAATGAAGGTGTCTCTTATTCTTAAGCTTCATAAAGAGATTATCTTTTATCCTTTACTTGTGCTGCAGATTAAATTAAAGTAGTTTTTTTTGTTTCTAATTTATTTTTTTATTGTGAATTATCTACAACACTTCCTCTTATGTAATTCATAAACATTTATTTCCTCTACTCCAAATTAAAATAATAACCAAATACAAAAATCCAATAATACAGAATTTTGCATGCGAATTTTATCAATAAAAATTCTATAAAGTATCCCACTCCTAATCTTTATACAGACATAGTTCCTAATCTATACCCTGTAACTCCTAGAATAATGATTTTTGATTCATAGTTATAATCCACATATTATTTCATCGTAAAAAAACTTAATGTAAATTTCTTCCATACATAAAGAGATATCGGATAAAGAAAAAATAACAAAGGCAAATAATCATTTTTCACTTCTTAATATGCCATTGCAAAATATAGAAATATCGGAAACCCTATACAATACAAGAAAAAGAAAGAAACATAATTGACTAGTATATCAAAAGGAGCAATGCCAGGATTGCTTACTCTTTAAATGTTCATCTAATTTTCTTTTTTTTCTTTTAACTGTTTTGTTAATTTATTAACAAAATCACTTGCATCATGAGTCAGCTTATCATTCCTTGATCTTGCTACCACAAGAAGCTCTCTCTATCTTTCTTCCACTTCATTTACAAACTTTTAATAATTTTAAGATGCAATCGTACTCTAATAGATATTACCCTCAGATCCATGCTAAAATATTCCAAGCATCTAATTACAAAATTAAAATGAAAGTGGAATTTAAATATTATCTTACAATCTTTAAATTCTATCCACTCTTTCCTTTATAATAACTAATTATTTATTACTTACTGGAATAATAGCCTTATAAAATAATTGTATATTATTACGTAAAAGATAAAAATAATAAATATCATATTGCAAAAGGTTAGTATTGTTAAAAATACAAAAATTGATATAATTGAATCACTTATGTTATCATTCCAAACTGAATATCCATAATAAATAGTTAAACATAAATTTACAATTAATAATACTATCCTAATACCCCACATTATTTTTATAAATTTGGGTTCATTCCAAAAATCCAATTCTGTTTTAGAAAGAATGTAATTACATAACCCATTTTTGTGAGTGTATAATTGTTATATCAGTGATAATGTAAATAAACCAATTAGCAGCCAACAATTTACAAACGTAAATGTTCCTGAATCAAACTAACTACTAATATATGCTAAAAGTATTCCAAATGGAAATGATAATCCCATAATAATTAAAAACATAGGACCAAATTCTAACTTATAACCAGGTAATTAAGGTAGATTCAACTATTATAAACTAACATTTCCATTTCTATGATATTTTTCGTATGGTATTCTTTCAACTACAGATTTTTATATTGATTATTCTGATTTAACACCTGTAAATTATATTTTCTTTGAAGATTGTTAAAATGGAGTAACAGCAGGATTGATAGGCTCATCCAATTTAGACTCTAATAATGGTTTGTTATTTCTTAATAAAGGAGAAGCTGAAGGAGTCATTTTTTGAATTGGAACATCTGGACCACTATCTAATCTTAGTTAATTTGACGCTGGACCTACAGATGCTTTTGATTAATATACTTTTAATCTAATCTGCCTATCCACTACTACTATTTTATAGTTTCTTTTATTCATCATCAACTTAAAGTGATTTAATCATTATATAATAATTAAATTCAAATAAAAGGTCTTCTTTCTCCTGGCTTGGTAATAAATTCTCTCTTCTTACTAGCTTTATCAAATGCAGAATTCGTCTCATATCTACCTGGTCCTGGAGCAAAACTATAAGACTAAAAGGGATTCTTCTTTTCTCCAATACCTTATGAAATTTTCTAAATTTTCCTCATAAAATTCTTACTGAAAATCGATTTGGAACAGTCAAACATATTTATGGTTAATATGCTTCAGGACCAGGCACTCCATTTTCTCTTTGATCATTAAACATCTTCCCTTTCCCTTTTAATTGAAATTAATATCGATGCTAACCTAAATCTTAACGTACTGTGTATTCTCCAGGTCCTTTAGATAGACTCAAATTTTACCAGGTAAATATCTTGCTACTTCGGGTGACAAATGTTTATTGTAAGGTAAATATGTTTTAGAGTAAGCATCCCAAGACAAACCGAAAGATTTTTTTAATTTATCATTTCCTGGCTCTTGACGCACTTGATATCTATCTGGACTAGGTAAGTCTTTAGCATTCACCTTCTACCATTCATATTAAAATACTATCTTATTACCAAACCCTTATTAAGTATATCTATGACTTAATCAATATATTTATAACCTTTTTCCTAATTGTGAAGGTAATTCCAATTTAGTCGGCAATTATAATTAAGATTGAGTATGGAATCTATTTGCTTTAGGAAATGTTATTTAAGGTGATGTGTGTCTCAATGTACTTGATGATATATTTGTACTCAATCCTATATTATTTAAAAAAAGTGTGTTGGTGCTATAAAATTACTAAGAATTTGAATTGAAATCTCCAGGTTCAGTATTTCCTTAATATATATAAAAAGGACTTATACCTTTTAGCTATTATTCCATTTTTAATTATATAATAAAACTATTCATCATTTTTCATAGTTTTTGTTTATATATAAATTTTATGAATCAGTTGAAATTTGTTAGATCAAAGAGTACAACAAGATCGAGTCCACTAAAAAGAATCCATGAAAAGTTAAGACAAGTTTAAAAACCTGGAAAACTGAATGTTAGTGTTGGAAAGAGTAGATAATCTTCAGAAAATAAAGAAACCATACATATATCAACACCAAAAGAAAAAGTCCAAAAAATACTCTAATTACTATCAATTCATTAAAGAAATACTTAAAAGTCATATTTGGAAACTCCAGAAAGAACTTAATCATTTGTTCCTTTATCTCACGAAAGAAAATTATTCAACGAATCTAATAAACTTTAAGACTCGACGTTTGGAATATAAAAACATAATATATATAATAAATAGGCATCAAGTGATTAAAATTTTCAACTGTATCCCAAATTAGAAGAAAGCAAAATTACGGAAAAATTAGACGCTTTCTAAATAAAATAATTGAAAATGAATTCATCAGATCAAACTACATTTGATTAATAATCCCCTTCATAAACACTATATGGGAATGCAGCCATTTCATAGTTTAATTTTAATAAAGATATATTAAAATAAAGCTATTCAATAAACTAACATCAAAATCCGGATTAAAAATAATAATATTTATCTAAACATCAATAAATTATATCAAAGAATACCCCATAAAGTTAATCCCATTCTAGAAAGAATTCAATGAAAAACTTATAATAGAAGGAGAATTTATACAATTTAACTACTTAAGAATAAATTATGAAGAAAAATGATTCAAATACTGATTACGAAGAAATTATATTAGAAGTTTATCCATAATTTTTGAAATAATGTCGGTAGAATGCAATTACAAAAAAGACTATTGTTGAATAAACTGAAGAAGAAGAAAACTGTCATACTAAATTAAGTACTAAATCTCCTTAAAAAAGAGTTTAACTCTATAGTGAATTATTAACTGATAAATCATTAGTAATTGTATCACCAAAAATAGTAAAAGATATGGAAATGTAAACAAGTTTTACATAACCTATGAAAACATCATAAGATACTGTTGATAAAAATACTGTATAAACTTAATTTGATACAGCAAACGCATCTGTTTAAACAAAATTTAAAAAAAAGAATTTAGGATTGTTTCAATATCAATTTTAATATTTATCACCATAAAATAATAATAATCGGATTGATATTGATTTGTTATCTATGGGTGACTTTTAATCAGAAATTTTACATAGAACTTAAAGTGAATTTGAAAAAGATTTTCATTCCAGTAACAAGAATTATTTAGAATATGAAAACAAAAATCCGAAAATTAAAGATTTTAGTATTCATCCTTAAATGAATTAAATTAAATAGTAAACATAATAATAAAATGATAGTAGGTAAATATTTATTATTACTAATCAGATCGTTTTTGTTAAGTTAAAAAAGTAATGTTTATTTATCAAAAGAATAACTGTTAGATCCATAAGATGATCATAATCCTTATTATTTATAAGCAGAACCAAAAGAAATTAATTCCAATTTCTATTTAAAGTAATTGAAAACACAAAATATATCTTAATAAAATTCAGTAAAAAGTAGTGTAAATTTCTCAAAAACTAAATTAGATAAAGGATCTTCATTTTCTAGTACTCAATGTTATAAAGATCATTTAAACATTTTATTGAATTAATCATAATCAGGAAATACAAAAGTTAATTAAAACAATTCAACCAAAAACAAATAAAAATACCCATCTAGAACTACATCATCAAGTAATCAAAAAACCAAGAAAAGATAAAATTGTATAAATACTAAAAAATGATACATATATATATTTCATTAAAAGTTATAGAATTTTCAGCATTTATGAACACTTAGGTTCTAGGAGTTTAAAATTGATATAAAATCAGTTAATTGATTATCTTCCGAACAATTAAGATCTTATAAACTTATATCTTCATCATCATCTGATTCTATACTTGTTATACTTAATCTTTAATTGAGTCTACTTAGTTTGACTTCCATCGAACTTTATTCTCTAATTTCTAGTATTGTTCTTAAACTAGGTAATAATTTCTATTTTCCAATCTATTTAAATTTTGCTTTTTCATTAACAAACCAATGATGATTACTTAAATCTGACATATCTTTTCGTTTCAGTGGATCAGGTTAAATTAAATATTGCAATAGATCAATTTAAGATAAACTTAAAACTGATTTCTCAGACAAAGCTTACTCTTACCTTAATCTTAAAAAGGAAATGTCTAATTTTTCTATTGATTTATTAAAAGATTAGCAACTCCCTTTTATAAGAGGTTTATAAACACAAAGATAAAATAAAGTACAACCTATTTAATATTAATCAATTTTTTATGGAAACTAAACATCACATAATAACATCTCTGGAGGTACCCATTATTTTGGTAATTTTTTAATTAATTAAGTTACTCCTAATTCTTCTCTGTAAGCAAAATTAATCAATACTATTTATAATTAATCTAAAGAAGCATTTCTTAGCAATATTATATTCTGAGGTGTTATTTGAGCATGATATAAATTTTATTTATGTAGAAATTTTGTAAATTTGATTAGTTAATATACTATTTTAGATATTTAAATTGAATTTAAAACTAAACCTTATTCAAGTAACTTATATAATGGATCTCCCACCCAATATTCATATAATATGTACAAATGTTGTTGATCTTCATACAAAGAACAATATTTAAGTAAACAAGGATGTTTCAAACTCATTAAAATATTCACTTCATTCATTAACTATTCATAAAGGGATGGATTTTTATCGAAGTCTTATAATCGAAAGATATTGACTGTATAAACAGAATTATTCTTATTTTTAACGCAAGCAAAAACATTTGGAACATTAGTTCTCTCTTTGATTGTATATTTTTATAGAAAATTGGACAATTTACAGAATTTCTTAGCATATTTAGTCCACTAAATGTACTTAAATTCTTTACATTGGTTAAATCTTTTAATGTTGTAAAGAACAAATAAGTTTATCCAAGTTGATTACTTAATTTTAATCCTTAAGCACTAAATTCCCGATATTCAATTCTTGTCTTTTGGATTGAACATGTTGACAGTATTAAAAACTATTTATCCTAAATAATCATATTTGGATATAATTCCATTTTCTGCAATACGAATTATTCCTATTCTAAATTATATGTGTAAATCTCAGATTAGAGTAGAAAATCATTTTACACAAGAGCTTTTGGCAAAGGTTTCATGTTTGATTGTTGCAACTCAAATTTAGAGAAGGCATCTGTGAAATTTAGCAGCCATCCAAAATCGTATGTAGAATCATGATTTACATATGTGTTTTGTTTTCTTTTTTATATTTGCATTATTTAATAATATATATAATTAATATTACACATAAATGAATACGACAATATGTTCTTATTGTTAACATTTTCAATCTTTGGACTCATTAATTAAAATCTATAAGTGTAAATAGTTATACAAATTAACATATAATATATATAAGTTATTACTGTGTCCTTATTAACAAATAATTTTTTTGGAATCATAAATTACTTTTTTCACATATTATGTATTTTAGTGATTAATTTTTCAACATCAGTAATATATTATGTTCAAATATGTTGTTTTTGTTATATGCTTTACTATTACTCATTCAACTCATCATTTGGAATTCGCATTCTTACATAAGTTGTTATTTCTAAAAAATACAAAATTAGCTAATGCTGGATAGTAAAGAAGAAAGGTTTTTGTGAGATTCAAATAAAATGTGAATTATAATATCATGTAATCATGGTTATGTATTTGCTGAATTAGATCTTTTGAAAAGATGTTATTGAAGAGTTGATTACACCTAAATTGGACAGTCAGAGGCTCGAAATTAAAGATAAAGTGCAAAATTATCGAACGTGACTTTTTTTAAGCTTTTTCTTGTTTTTTCTTCTGAAGGAGAAGAAAGTAAATGATTAAATTGATCTCCAGTAAGACTAGAGATTTAGTTTAGTCTCATTTTTTTAGACATTTTTATTAAATAAAAAAAAGAATGAATCAAAATCAGCTTTAATTCTAAATATATTTAGCTTATCTTTATTATAGAAAATAAAACTTTCTCACAGAGTTTTTCGTAATGAAATACTTAATAACAAAATTTAAAAAACGATAAAATTATTCCATCATAATTGACAAATATATTTTAGTTAAATAATCATTAAATTTTTTATAATAAAGTCACTTGATTTCTACCAACGCTAGATAATAATGAAACAATGGAAGAAAACGTCATTTATTAAGTATTAAATGGATCCAGTATACACATAAATTTATTTATTTCATCCTCACTTAAATTGAGATTTGTGGAATTCATCAACTATCTAAATTACACCTTTATATTTAAATTATTTATTTTACATCAGATAAATATCCTTTCTTTTCTGCATCAACTTGTCTAAATAATTTAAGAAACTTTTATAAATATTTCTCATGAGTAAAAAGTTAAAAATCTAAAATCGAAGAAACAAATTAACTATATTCTATTTTATTCCCTTATAATTTAATCTAATTCAATTTTTATAACAAAGCTTAACTATCTTCTTAATTGTACATATAATTCACTATCTCTTAACATTCATCAAAACTTAAATAATTTTAAATCTTCTAATTCCACATTTCTTTAATATCTGTCATATTCTTTAAAGGGTTTTTCTATCTCAAAAACATACGTAAGAGTTCAGCTATCGTTTATTTTACTTAAATTTGAACAAATCTAAATTCCTCATCACATTCATTTCTCAAAATTTTACCAAAAACACACACATCATTATCTTCCTAACTTAATCTTTTCACACTCTAAATTATTGTACTAGCTTACTCAATTATAATATTCTATTAAAAGTTTATTTCATATTACCTTTAAGCCATATTTTTAATTCAAATATGTATACATGTGTTATTCCATAGTTTCTCTAGCTTATTTAGTCTCCTAACACTTCTAATCATATTTAGCCTTAGAATCATATATTTCTTATATTTATTCTTTCAATTATTTTAATGGTATTAATTTAGCAGTTGACAATAATGATCCTTCATTTTAATAACTACTTTGTAAAGATTTCTCTTTTATAACTGAAGTATCTATCTTCTTATTAGTAGGCTTTAAAGCTTATTACTACTATTGAAAGCCCTATTAAGGTTATTTCGAATCATAATTGGCTTTTCCATGTCTAATGATAATATCCAAATATTTTTAATTCTCTTCTTGACACATTTAAATTGTTTATTGTTACTCTTATAAATCTGATTCTAATTATTTTATCAAAAACTCTTATTTCTCTAATTTTTCTATATATTAACTAATTGGATTAATTGAATCTTAACTCAATATTATATTAGTTAATTCTTTAAAGATATTTGCGTGATCATCATGAATAGTCTAAAAGAATCCTCCAACTTTTTAATCTAAATTTTAAGTATATTCAATTATCATATTAAAATTCAGTTCCTATAAAGCATATTTTGCTCTAAGCACATGAGTTTTTGCTTTAAACACAGGCAAATCTTTTGATAATCTTAATGAAAGATCTTTCATTATATTTTTCACATGTTCATCAAACAAATTTCTTAATTTATCATCTTTTATTATTTCTACCAATCTCTCAAATTGGATTGCATATTATTCTAATTCTTTTTATTTAAAAACAACAGGATTAATTTCACGATTGTTAAGAAATCTTAATTATGGTAAACTTTCTTGTATAATCTAAGCTTCTTCAGGTTTGATTGTAATATGCAATTTCGTTAGTTTGGATAATTATTATAATTGTTTTATGACAATCTCTAAATCTAAAGGATTTTATGATATATCTAATTCTTCAATGTATAGTATAGCTAAATTATTACTCAATTGATTTAGGTTATTACCTTGTAGATTAATCTTAAAACATGTATAAATATAATACATATTTTAATCTTTGGAATCTTGCAAAATTTTCGACTAAATGATTGATGCTATCAAGTTATCTTTCTATTAAATCAATTTCTTACCTAAACTCTAAATTAATATTTGAAGTGTTTGGATTGAGACCTTGTAAAATTTATTCAACGTTCATAAATATTAAAATATAAAACAATCAATATATAAGACTCTTAAAAAAGTTCTCGTTTTTGATTATAATCTAACTTCTCTAATATTTAAATAAAATCTAAACAGAATTGTTACTCTTATATTTATATTCAGTTTTCACATATTTAATTTGTTTAAGAATTTATTTTTAAATCTTTCAAAAAAGATGCTTATTTGTAATTAATGCTATTTTGTATATTTAATCAATTAGAATTAATAGAAGATAGTGCAATTTCTAAAATTGAATAATGCTTTTATTCACAATACTCTGAAAATATATTATTTTTAGTTAATTAATCTATTTATTTACAGTTTTTAATAAGAGATTAATTTCTTAATTGCAGTTTTATCCAAAAATAACATGGAAAATAGTTTATAATGTTATTTTAGAGTTGATTTCACTTTTTTAACAAAATAAGTTTTAAATGATGAGTAAATATTTAGATACTTTGATTAGAGAAATTTCAGTTAAAGAAATTAGTTTATTTGTAAAAGAAATCTAAAAAATAATTGTTATTCAGAATTATAATATGTAATTCATTCATTTGGTGTGTAATAGACATTTTAAAATTATTCATTCATTAATAATCTATATGTTGAAAAATAGATCCTTAAAATAAAGGTTAAAAAATAACAATGAATTTTATTATATATATTTTTGATTTCTTTACTTTTAGTTGATTATGAATTGTCATCTAATAAATAAAATTCAAGTAAAATGATAGAGTTCAGTTTCTTTTCTCTTAGAATTGGGAATTAAAGTGGATCTAAAAATAATTGAGAGAATATTAATTATTTTATGAATCCATTTTAATAGTTTATCAATACAGGATAACCATAGTATTATACATAAATGCATTAGCTACAGTAAATCCAATACTTTTAAGTACATATATATAATAAAGCTTAGTATTTACAACTGTTTAGCGCTTTTCAAAATAATTGTACAAATCAATAAAATGTTCAGATCCCTTTACTGAATCCTCTTTAACAATTTTCTCTTCTTTCTTAATCATCTCAAAGAACAATCCCATCGGCATAATAGCCTGAAATTCGTACTAAAAAAAGTTAATCTGAAAGAGTGTTACCAAAACAAAAGAAAGAAAATGAAATTCTGAAATAATTTTCATAAGATCAAATTTCTTTAGAACTCAAATCATTTTTAGAGTATTTAAGCAAAAATGAAGTTTAGGAATTGGATGAAAGTGAGAAAAATCGATATGCAGTATCATATTAATATAATTTTAGATATTGACAAAAATAGATGATTCTTTAATAGACACTCTTATTAATAGATATTAAAAATAAAAGAAAACTAAGGAAGAATAGATTAAGTTTATCATTAGAAAGTGCTTTAAATACCTCAAATAAAAGATGAATTTAAATGAATTAACAATGAGTGCATTTGAAATAGAAAAGGTTTTTTATAAAGAGTATTTTATGACTGATGAAAATATCGATGAGTTAATACCTTTTAGATCAGAATCATAAAATAAAACTATGAACAATTCTTTCTTAAAGAAAATTTTCTCTTCTGAAAAGTTTTATTAAGGATACCTTGAATATTTAGGTATTAAATTATGATATATTTAGAAAACTTTGATGAAATATGGGATTAAGAGAATAATGAAAAAATTTAGAACATGACAAAATAAGTAATGAAATTTATTGCATCCGGATAAATCGAAGTATATACACTTTATAAATTCATTAGAAAATATCTACATACAAAAGAGTGCCCTGGGTTTCTTCTATGAAATAAAGATGTTTTGAATTAGCTGTTTCGTTTAAAGCATACCACGATCAAGAAGAAACCAATAAAAAAGTTAAATTAGAATGATCATATTTTATTTAATTTGCAGACAATCATAAACCACATTTTAATAATATTTAAAAACTGTTATTTTAAAACAAAAATAATTTATATATATATTGTCTTTCTTAACAAATTCATTGTTACAAACATGATAAAACTAATCTATTGATTTTTATTTATAATATTAAAAGATTTATTAGTTCATCCTAATATTCAGAAGAATTATATGATTTATTATTCAAAACCAATTATAAAATAATAATTAGCATTTTTATGACTTTGAGTATAATAATTTAATTAAATTTTTATATCATTTTTATTAGCTTAACTTATAATTAAATAACCAATAAAAGGTAAGAAAATTTTAATATTTAAAATGTTAATATTTTAAACTGAATAGATTCATCCATAAAAATATATATTAAAATTGCATTTTTAAAGTTAAATTAATTTCGTTCTTAAGAAAAAATGAATTTTATTTTATAATTTATTTCTTTTGTTTATTTTGTGTTATATTATTTTGATGAATTTCATTATGAAATATCTAACCAATTTTGATAAATTAAGTAGCAATAACATTTATCCAAGAAAGAAAAATAACATTAAATATATGTAATTATATTTTATAAAGATTCTAAAGAAGTTTTAAATTAATTAGTTTCAATTTTTTGAAAATTATATAAACAGTTATTCTAAAGGATGTTAATCAAATTTGAATCAACAAAATATAAATATTATTTGATTAATATTAAATAATTTCCATTACAATAATATATATTAACAATATTTTATTATAAAAAATAATTTAAAATTAGAGTTGATTATGAATATTACAAATCTATTAATTAAACAGAACCACAATCTAGAAATATTTCAATTAAAAACAATTAACAATGTAGGAAATAGACTAGTTATTATTAAACTTCTTTTCACCAATAGAGTTTTATTTGAACAGTCATTGAAATTAGTTTCATTTATAATTATATTGTAAATATAAATTGGAAATTAGTTTTGAGGATATTAGGGTAAAGATTCATTGTAATTTTGAGAAATGCTATAAATATGTTTGTTTTAGGCATGTTATTATCCAGAAAAAATATTTTGTTGAACTTGTAGAACACATTCATGAAAGTGATTATTTATATTAATAATATTTTCAAAATTCTTAATAATATTATGAAATTTTAAATCTTTTTAATCATTTCATAGCAATTTCTGTATATTGCATTTTCAGCATGTATTGATCAAACTAGAACTCCTATGGTCGTTGGTAAAATACCTGCTTGTCCATTTTATGATGATAAACCTGTCTGTTGTAGGCAAGATAACATAGATTAAATGACTTCAAATTACCGTTCTATTGATGCAACATTTGGTTAAGATGGAGGAGGATGCGATATGTATAGAAAAATTCAAGTTTTATATTAGTTGTGGAGCCAATTTGAAGAGATTTTGGTGCATTTATACTTGTGATCCAGATTAAACTAATTTTATTTAATATACAGGTAGAGCTAATGTAACAGATCCTGCAAACAAGAATAAATTGATTGAAGTCTAACTTGTATCCTTTTAAACAAAACCAAATATTGCATGTGTAAATATGGAGAATAAATTTATTAGGAAGTATATTCTTCATGCTCTCGTACCTCCTTCGTTAACCAAGTGTCTGCTATGCAATCTCCTGGAGGATTCTTTAATTTTTTAGGAGAGCAAGCTATGTATTTAAGTTTTATAATTAATTAGTTCCTAAGGCCAACAATATATCACATTTTAATTTTAAGAACATGATTCTATGATCATGGATGACATTTGGAATTGTAATCATAAATCAGAGATAACAACTGTTGATGATAATGGAAAAATTCATTATTGGGATCAATATGGATATGAAATTAAATCAGAATGTGGATGTAACACTTGTGCAGAGAGTTGTGATGTCAATTAAATATTGTATGAACCAACGGGAGTTTTCTATGGATTTGAAACATCATATGTATTATTTACATGGTTGTTTGTAATACTGGTGGCACTTGGTATTACTGTATTTAGAAAATATCAATAAAATAAAGTTGCTATTGAAAACTTAAATATTGGTTTAATTACAAGTTGAATGTATATATGTTTAAATTTTCTTTTTAACTACTTCATAATAATTTTTCCTAAAGAATTTATAAAAGTTATCTAAACCTTTCTGTTAATTTATATAATTCGAAATATTTATGTTAGAAAATAATAATCAGATTACTTAATTAAAATTGAAATTTAATTAAGTAATCAATTTAATAAAATATGTATTGTGTTTTAATATAAAAATTTTTTATTAAAATAAAACTATTTAAATTAAGATTATATGATAGTTAATATTTTATAAATTACATTTCATTTCTTTGTGTTTTTTTTATTCCCTTTTGATTATACATTATTTTATATTTTTGAATCCTATTAGGTTTTGTTTTAAATTGTTTCAAATTTTTCTGCTTCTTTTATAGCATTTGAATTTTTTGTAATAAATAAAGCACTTTTCTCACTAATTGATTTTTGGAGGTTTGATTAATACTATTCTAATGAAATTTATCTTTCTGCATTATATTTTTATACTAATTCTTAAGCTTTCTTATTCATTTGTAAATCTTCACTAATTTATATTCTTCTTCTAAAATTAGCCTTTACTTAAGGTAAATTTGGTTGTAATATTGAAACCTTATTTATAGTTTATAAAGAGTTTTTTTATAATTTTATTTAAAACTTGTAAATGTCTTCTTTTTTTTTTTTCTCTTCTAATTTTTTTGCTTCTTCCTCGATTTTTTAAGATTTTAAGAGCTTTTCAAAAATATCAAAATCTTATAATAATTATTTTTTAAGTTCCTCCTTCTTTTTTTTTTCTTTTTCTTCTTTTTCCTTTTAAATTTCTTCTTTTGACTTTTTTTTTTTTTTCTTTATTCAACTACTTCTTTATCATTTTCCTATTTATTTTAATCTTCTATCTAATTTTCGTTTAATTTAGATTAATCATCATCTTCTTAGATAATTTAACTTTTTCCTTCTTTTTTAGATGTAACTTCCTCATTTTATTAATTTTCATCCTATTCATCTTTAATTTCTTAATCTTAATCTTAATTATCTAATATTTATGAATTAATTTATGATTTCTAATTGGAGCCTTGCTCTTATTTTGATTAGCTCTTTACACTTTCATGTATGGATTAATTATCATTAATTTCGTTTTCTTCTTATTCTTATTAATTATTGGTTTATAATGGGTCAGCTTATTCATCTTACTATTATTAATTATCTTATTCATCTTAATTTGATTTTTACTCTATATTTTCTTTACTTTTTTAATCTAATTTATCATTTTCCTCATCTTCAATAAAATCATCATTATTCTTTTTATATTAATCATCTACATCATCATCACTAAATTGTTGATAATCTTCTTCTACCATTTAATTCTTTTGGTTTTCTTATTGTTATTCTTTTTTTTACTCTTCATTTTATTTATTATTTTCCTCTTTCTTTTGTACATTATCTTTATTATCATCTTCCAATAGTCCTTCATCTCCTGAAATATCATCAAAATTAACATCTTCTTCATTGTCCATATTGAAAATATTTAATAATATAAATAAAAAGTTTGTATGAAATATAATTCTTTTTGATATTATCAGATAGTTTTGCTGATAGATATTCTGATGTAGAATATTTTTTATAATTTTATTATAAATCAAATGAAATGAAGAAGTATGTTAGTATTTTATAAGATTTAATTCATTTTAATAAATTATTTATTAAATCAATTGCTGCAAGAATCTAATTTTATGCATTTTTATATTGTTTAAAATCAAGTTCTGAAATAGCAGATCTAATTTTAATCTTAGTTTGTTTCTCTAAATCCTCATATTTTTAAAGTTATTCGGTTTTTTTCCATTCAAATTTACCAATTCTAGGAGCTTCATTATCTTATATTGATGGTTGATTGTATATTTTATCAGGAGGTATATCAAATAAATAGCTATCCACAAATACTCCAATATTTATCTTCTAATTATTTATGTATACCCCGCTCTTTTCCATTTTATTATATTATTCTATTGCCTTATATTATGAATATTTCTCTAAAATATCATAAATTATACATTTTTCATGAAAATCGTCTCTATGTGGTTTAAAAAATGCTAAAAGCGAAAATAAATGAACTGCAAAAATAAATGATGTGCATAATTCGCCTTATCCTTATCTTTCCAAATCATCTATATGATTAAATAGTCTTAATGCAGAATCCTCTATATTCCGCATATCTATTTCAAATGATGAAAATCTTTTATCATTTTGTTTTCTCAATAAATCTATCTCTTATCTTATGATAGTAATTTGCTTGTCAATAATCTATTTATGATTATAAAGGAAAAATACAATAAAATTGGGCACTTTAAAATTGCTGTTAATATATGTAAGAACCTTTTTTATAGCGAAATATTTGATGTAGTATGCCATAGGAGGATTGATTGATTTAATTTAATCTCCAAGAAGCAACATTGTATTTAAGTAATCAAAATTGATCATATATTTATATCTAATTAATCAGTTTTTTATGAATTTTTAGAATCGAAATGGATGATAGACCCTTCGTTTACATTATTTATCATATGATCTTCATATAGATTTTGAACATCCTTAACATTGAACAAAGATTTTATTGGTTTATGTTCGGTCAATTATATAGCTGAAGTATTTCCTCTAATACTAATAATCCAATTCAATACCGATGAGTATTTGGACATGTTCTTCTATTCGCAGAATTACATTATAAATCCAATTACCTACCACTGCTCTTTTGACTAGATAATGGTAATGGTTCTTTAGCATGAAAACTTTGAGCATCTTCTACATCTGCATCTTCCTAATCCCAATCTATAGGTAATTTATTATTTTAAGATTTTTAATTATTTGTTAGTGGATTAAGATTTGTTTATTACATATAATTTCTTGACAGAATATTTGTTTAAATATTTGTTTGATTGGAAGTATTCTCTTGTAATTTTTCATCTAGTTTTTGTGTTGGAGATTTTTGGATTGCTTTTCTTTTAATTAATATATATTCATAGGTAGTTATTCCCTTAAATCTAAAATATATATGCATAATTAGTAAAAATGTTATAGGTATAAGTAATAAAATAGTAAGTCCTAATTCAATATAACTAAGAATTGATTTTATCATAAAGCAAAGTATCAATACGGTGATTAGATATAGTTCCAATAAAACTATTAGGATAAAAAAAAATTTGTAATTTTAAGAACCAATACAATTATTTAACCAAATGCAATGATGATCAAATTGTTCTGTACATCGATTACAAGATTTACAATGTTTTGAAGGTCCTTTAACAAAAGCTAAACAGATTTTACAATAACAATTTAAATTAGATTGATATTTGGCTCTATATATATTTCTTATTAATTACTTCTAAGCCCTTAATCTATATTAATGATATATTTCAGGATCAGTTGGATCTATTTTTGTTGTTATAAACCAAAATAAAGTCACGAAAAATGTAAATAGAGAAACTAACATCCAAATACGATTCTGATAAAATTTTCAAAAATATATATGCTTACATATTCTAATGTTTGAATAAGGATCACTAAATAATGTCCTAAATAGATGAGTGCCGCAGATATTTAGTAATAATTTATTTCTTTTTTACACTGAAATCCATGCCTAATCACTATATTTTAATTAGTTTAATTCATAATTAATTATTAATATCAGAGTCCAATAAAATCGTCATAGCTTGACCCAGTTCTGCTTTGTTTAATAATTTTAACTATTTTGAAAATGTAACTGGCCAATATTGAGAACTAGCTTTTTGTTGCGGTAATAGTTAACAATATTTATAGGCTTTTGCAATAAGCTCACTACAAAAATATCCTCTATTGATTAATCCGTCGCTTTATTATTGTAACAATTTCATGACATTTAATTGGAATTCTTAACCATAAACTTTCTATATAGAAAATATGATACATCTATAAATTCTTAAATTCGCTAATTTATAAATTCTCTATCGATATTTAATAATTTCCGATAAGTAATTTTTTTGTATTACGTATTTTATTTAATAAAAAATTTCCAAAATTCAAAATCAACCCCCTAAATTTAAATTTTATATTAATTACGATATTATTTTTTACATCAACTACCAATATATCATTATTTTCTTTTTTTCTAATTATTAATCCAACATGGTCGAATTTTGATCCTGTAATCGCTCTTTGAATTTTAGCCAGATAATGATCAGTTCTTATTATATAATTGATAGCATACTCGAAAAGAAGAATATCACCTGTTTCAGCCCATTCTAGAAACTCACTTTCAGTAACGAAATCTGATCCAAAATAAACATCTTTTATTATTAGTTTTGGTTAAAAATTTCTAAACTTTTCCTCGATCATTTTCATACATTAAAACCACAATTTACCTTCTATTTCATCATTAAATTTAAAGAAGATTACATTATTGATTTTGTAAAATTCAATTTTAATTAGTTTTAATGAGTTTTTGTTACACTTATAAACATATATAATTAATATTATACTTAAATCAAATTAAATGCTAAGTATTTTAAATTAACACAAAAATTCAATTATTGATCATCTAAAATTATTATTTTCTCTCTTGTTAATTATATATTCTATTTTCTAAATTTACCAGAATTGATCTTTATATTAATATATCCTTATTTAATTATTGTATTTCCTAAAGAATTATTGTTAAATTTTTCTAAAGGAGATTAAAAAATCTATGTCTAAAATACAAAACTTTATTGAAAAATGTATTGCTATTATTTGATTTGATTTTCGATCTATTGTGGGGATTGTTGTATAAAATCTTCAATTTTAACTTAATTATTCATTGCTTGAATTTTTGAGAATGATTGACTTCTTTACATATAAATTAATTAAATTATCGTTAAAATGGATATTTAGCAATTTGAAAAGGAACTAGTAACTAAATTACAATTCAAAGCTTCATCAAGAGTTGGCATAGAAACAGTCTTACTTAAAATATTCAAATTCTTTGATCTAACTAATTCAGGATATCTAAAAAAATAAGACTTTTTTAAAGCAATTGCAAAATCTGGAGTAACAATACCAGAACAAGATGTATTATATTTATCATAATATAGTTTGCTGAAAAATTATGGGTTAACTATTCGGATGGGGCTTAACTAAATTATAAAGATTTCATTAATAGAGTTGTTGTTAAGGAAGCTATTTAAGAAGATTATTCAGAATCAAGGATTATATCCTCACCATTAGATTAACTGAGAGCAAAAATATAATTAAGGGGTGCTTTAGGTTTATTGAATTTAGCAATAAGTTTACCAAATTAATTTAACTGTCAACAATTATAGGACTAATTAAGAAGATAAGGTATAGATGTAGAAGGATTACATTAATTATTTAATGGAGAATTCATGAGTTAATCTAATTTAATAGGTTTAATAAAAGGATAACTATTGAATTAATTTAGATAGGCTTTAATAGCTAATGTGTTTTATTCTTTTGAAGTTCGTGAATTAACACCTCAACTTATAATAAATAGATACTCTTCTGATAAACATCCAGAAATCAAGTTTTTAGGAAGAGATCCCATAGAAATTAAAGAAGAATTTGTTACAGGACTTAGCCTTTATTTGTAGATTAGAGCTATAAAAGTATTAAATTTACAAGACTGGCTTGATTTTTATTCATATTTTGGATTTAATATTTAAAATGACGAAATTTTTAGAAACATAATAGTTTAAGTGTGGAATTTAGATTAGATTAATTAATAATAAGCATCTCCTCAATAGAGTGTGAAATAAAAGTCATATTAACAATAATTGTAATAATCGCCTGGATCTTAAAAGTAAGTCAATTAATAACTAAATTTTTCTCCTGAAAATAAATCTACTAAATCGTATTAATAATATTAGTAATCTCAACTATAAAGAACACCAATTTAATAATAAAATCTTTAAGAATCAGGTTTAGAATAATCTAAACCATCAGCACCTAAATCTGTAAAATCTCATCAATCATAGAAATCTCAACAATCATAATAATCATAATTATCTGCAACTTCTAAATAGGTTGAATTAATAGTACAAAGAATTCGTAATAGATTAATATCAAGAGGAGCTAGAGGATTTATTTCATTATATAGAGTAGCAAAGATCTTAGATGCTGATTAAGATGGAATGCTTAATTTATCAGAATTTAGAAGAGCTATAAGAGATCATAAAATAGAAGTTACAGATCCAGAGATAGATTTAGTATTTCAATATTTTGATAGAGATGTTTCAGGATTAATTGATATTTGGGGATTCATGTTTGTATTAAGAGGTGAAATGAGTGAATAAAGAATATAATTAGTAGAACAATTATTTGAAAAATATAGATAAGGGGAATATATATCTATTTCAAACCTAAGAAATAATTTTACTGTAAGAAATCATCCTGATTTAAAAAGTGGTAAGAAGAGTGATGATGAAATAATTTAGGATTTCTTTGAACCATTATAGTAATTACATAATATTAATGGAGGTTTTGGGAATGAAAACATTAGTAAAGATGAACTTATAGAATATTTTAGCAATTTTAGTGCTTCAGTTCCAGATGATAAATATTTTGAATAAATACTAATAACAGTATTTAGGATATAAGCAGAATAATAAAAGACTCATCATGCTGGTAATAAATAAGTATTTGAACCAGATCATAAAAGAAGCTACTTATAAGATCATCATAGATATGTTGTATAAGGTGGTAGTGTTTCTGCTAATGCTCCTTTTGGTACATTTACTTAGTAAGAACACGCTTAATAATAAAAACCCACTACAGGTTTTGAATAACCTGCATCATTTAATATTTTTAAACCACTTTAAGATAATAATAGCAAATCAAATGTCTAATTAGCTCATTCTTAAATTTCACAATAATCATCATAAAATTAGCAATCATAATTTCATTATTAAATTGAATAGACTCCCAAACAATAGAAATAAAAAATAGATAATTTCTAAATTTTGAAAAACAAGATTTTATAAAGAGGTATAAGAGGATTAATTAATATTTAATCCAGATTTAGAATTTTTGATAAATAAGGAGCGGGATCCTTATCATTAAATGATTGGTTAAATTGCTTTAAATCTTGGAGATTGGATTTAAATGATTAAGTAATCTAAGATATTTTTCATTAATAATAAGTTAATGGAATGATTATATATGATAACTTTATTAAATAACTTTAGGGCACTATGAGTTTAAGAAAATTTAACATTATATAATAAGTATTTGAATCTTTGGCTAAATAAAACGTAGAAACTATTAAAAGTATAAAATTAGTAATATAATAAGATTCTTTTAATTCTAAAGAACATCCAGATGTTAAACTTAATAGAAAGAGAGAGGATGAAATTTTGTGTGAATTTATTGATACATTTGAATAACATCATCAAATATTTGTAATTAAGATGTATATTATAATAGACTGGAGGAGATTATTTAAAAAATCCAAATGTATCTTTCGAAGAATTCATTGATTACTATAATAATTTTAGTGTATTAATTGAGGATGATCATTAATTTGAATAGTTCCTTGGAGCAGTTTGGAATCTGAGAAAAAGATTATGAAAACATCCATATATTATAATAATATACTACTACAATAATAAAATTTGAATTTTAAATTATTCAGAAAAAGTAACTAATGAGATTGAATGATTTAACAGAGTCAAGGAAAATGTTAAAGTAATTAAAAGAGAAAGATGTTAGACCACCTAGATCATATAGTGACTTTTCAAAATCTCCAAGATAATTATAATTAGATACAATATAATTATATTCATGGGGTACCAGAATGATATATATATAGGTTTAAACTCATGTGGGCAATTATTAAAAATAAATAAAAATATAAATCCTCATTATTAAGGTGTACAATTATGTTCAGCGGGTGAAAATCATACAATAATTGTTAATAATAAGAACGAAGTATTAGGATTTGGTGATAACTAATTTGGTTAATTGGGATATGAATCTAATAGTTAAGCCAAATTGACTCCAATATTTAAAGAATAAAGAATAACAAGTGTAGTTTGTGGTGCAGAACATACATTTATCTTAACAGCAAAAGGGGAAGTATATTCTTGGGGTTTAAATTTGAAGGGTTAATTAGGGTTGGGTTGTTTTGATAATGCCTTTACTCCTACTCTTGTTTATGGTCTTTTACCTTTTGGTACAAGTAATAGTAAAGCAAGAGAATAGTAGGTCGGACATAAAAGAATGAAAAGTGCAAATGAAGGAGATCAATCAACACCTCCAGGTTTAAAAGAAAGATCCTCTTCTATTGATAATATAATGGAATAAATTGTAATGATGAAAGAAAAGATTAAAATAAAGGGTTCTAATGAAATCTAATGTTAGATTTTATTATAAAATGATGAAGCAGTGTAATAAATATCTTGTGGAGCACTGCATACATTGATATTAACAAATAAAAATAGAGTCTTTTCGTGTGGTTTTGGAGAATCATATGCATTAGGACATAGTGAAAATTAAACTATTAATGAATTCAAACAGATATTACATTTATAAAACTACAAAGTTGATAAAGTATGTTGTGGATTGGCTCATTCAGGATGTATAATAGAAGGAGGTAGACCGTTTATATGGGGTGTATGCAAAACTAATAAAGATTATTTTAAATTGCCTTAATAAATAAAGGTTGCTGATGAATTAAATAGTTAATAATGCGTTTTAGATATGAAAATGGGAGAAATGTTTACCTTATTCTTAACGAGTAAGGGAGAAGTATATTCTATGGGTGAAAACATATAAGGTCAACTAGGGATAGAATAAAATTCATCTGATGTACCACTTAAAGTCTTGGGTATACCATTAATATCTTAAATCTCAACAGGAAGAAATCATTGCGTCGCATTAGCAGCTGATTATAAATAAATATATGGATGGGGATCTAATATTTATGGTTAATTAAATGGATAACCCGGTATTAATTCTAAAGGTATTATATCTCCTAAATTATTATTTACAATACCTGAAACTCAAAAGATTGTTTGTGGTAATTTTCATACTCTTTTGTTATCATCATCTTATTTAGAAATAGTTTTAGATGAAAATGATATTTCTAATAAAGAGTAAGATAAATTAAATGAAGAAGTTGAAAAAGTTAAAAATGAATAAGAAATTTTAAAGCAGTAAAATATTTAATTGCAATAAAAATATGATAGAATGAAAAATGAAATTTTCTCTAAAAAGAAAGTTAAAGATCAGAAGGTTTAAACAAATGAATCATATATTTAAAGACAAATTAAAAAATAATAATCCAAATTCGATATATCTGCCTTAGAAATATCTCCTGAAAGGCCAATCAAGCATAGAATATTTTAATCAAGTTTAGATATTGATTTTAATGACATTATGCTTGAAAAATAAATAAGTGAAGGTGGTTATGGAGTTATATATAGAGCTAAATGGAGAGAAACAACAGTTGCTGTAAAAATGTTTAAAATTGATGGAATGAATGAAAATCATATAAGAGATTTTCTATCTGAATGTCATGCTATGGAAGCATTAAGACATCCAAATATTGTAATGTTTTTAGGTGCTTGTACTAAACCTCCTAATTTAGCAATAGTTCTTGAATATTGTTAAAGAGGTTCATTATGGTAAGTAATCTAAAATCATGATATTCATTTAACTTGGGAAGATAGAAGAAAGATGGCTTTGGATGCAGCCAAAGGGGTTTTATATTTGCATTCTTTCAATCCTCCTATTTTACATAGAGATTTAAAAAGTCTTAATTTATTATTGGACGAAGCATTTAGAACAAAATTAGCAGATTTTGGTTGGACTAGAACATTATCTAATTATATGACAAGTAAAATAGGAACATATTAATGGATGGCCCCAGAAGTTATTGCAGGATAAATTTATACAGAAAAAGCTGATGTTTTTAGTTTTGGTATAATATTATGGGAAATAGCTGCCAGAGAACCTCCATATAGAAGTAATATAGATTAATATAAATTTGTAGATATAACTGGTTTACAAGTTTCATTAGATGTGTTAAATAACGATTTTAGACCTACTATACCAAAAAAAACACCTGAAGTATTTGTTAGACTCACTAAGAGGTGCTGGGATAGGGATCCTGAAAAACGTCCATCTTTTAAAGAAATCATTAAGGAATTGGAAATGATGAAATTTCCGCCTGGAATTTGATAATTAAATAATAGTCTTTAATACACAATTTTTTGTTTAATTATCATTATTATTAATTATTATATCATCAAATAGAATGATTTATAAATGATGAATCCTTAAAGATAAACAAATTGGATTTTCTTAAGATTTCTAATTGGATTACCATAAAATAGATTAAAAAGAAAGGATCTATTATTTATCAATCAAGGGATAGATAAAAAAGTCAAAATTAATGAAATTCTTAAAAAGAAACCAGATGAAAAATCATCAATTTTCTTATTTATTTAGATAGATTAATAATAATTAATATTTAAGAGATATTCAAAAATATAATAAATTTTCAAATTTAAGTTCTATAGCTCATTTTAAATCTTATTCAACACTCATTACATGTAAAGGATATACATGATGCATTTGATTTAATTCATTTGAACCTCTCATCCTGCTGGATCCTCCAAAATTCATTACTTTTGTAGATGCATATTCTTCATAAGACTCCATATGAGAAACCTTAATAGAAGTTAAACAATTAGCAAGAACACTTAAGAATAACAAACATATAATAATGATAACAAGTACTGTTACTTTCTATATTGATTCAGCATATATAATACACATTCCATCTAACATTTTATCGTAATGATTCTACATTATAATGATTAATTACTTTTATAAATGTACAATTATAGGACTGTAAAGTATTTTCCATACTTGTTAATATCATTAGCTCGTTTTCATTAAATTTTTTAAATTAATATATATACTAATTTAAGTTATCACTTAGCTCTTAATTTAGGGAAAGAAATTATGATTCTAATTATTGTGCTTATATCCACCCTTATGCTTAAGATTAAAAGTGCTATTTTAATTTTAAAAATTAATCTTGTTATTCATAGCAGCTAGCAGAATATTTAGTTATTAAATAAGAAGGATGCCAACATAATTATGTTTAATTTAATGAACCTTATTTTTTTGGAATGGTTCCATCTGAACACTATAAGAATGCTAATTCATTGCAATCTTTAATTTATCTTTTATCATTAAAATCTTATACTATTTTTTTGAATTCAATTTTTTAATCATTATCAAGATCAATAATTGTTCCATCTAAAATTTTGGTTAAACTTAAAGAATTATTTTAAAGTAAATCAAAAAATTATTCATAATTTGAATTGATTCTCTATAGTTAAATATCTATTTCCTTATCGCTGTTAATATATGTTCGAATATCTTTTAATTTTTAAATAAGATTTAATTGGTCATAAATGTTTCCATCTTCAAATAAGCAATTTTATAGAGTCTATTTTGCATCATCAAAATCAATAATGTCTTATGTTTTATATATTTCAATGTTGTTTACAAAGCCATCAAAGTATATACATATATCATTAGATAATTCTGAATGAGAATGCAAAAAAATATTAATAATCATTAATGCAATTAATAATAAATTGCATATGAACCATAAGAAATCTATTATGTTTCTTATTTTAAATTAATAATTTAGCCAATAACCTCCCCAAATCAAGATTTAAAGAAAACAAAATATTATTAAGGTTATACCAATACCCATTACAGCACTTACATAATTATTGATGCTATCATTTAAATTCTGATGAAAACTCAAATATTTATTGGAATATACTGATAAATAATTGTTAATTACTAATAGTTATGATTGAGCTCTTTAATAAGTTGAAGCTAATCTTTAATCTCTAAGAGCAAATGAGGAATTTTCAATTGATCCAAAATGTAAAAAAATATTGTCGTAAAAATTATAAACCTGTTTAACTTAATCTATTAATTAAAGTTATTCTTCTTATTATTTGAGTATATCATAATATTCTTAAAATGTTAAGTAATCTTCATCCTATTTATTTGATAGTATATAATCAAACTAAGATATTTATTCAAATTACTAATTTTGATTTTGAAAAATATGACTCTGTTCGCAATATTACATTTGTTCCATTTGAAGATATCATTATTGGTAATGGAGATGTTGGTAAATTTCTCTTTAATCTAAATTATTTAATCAATTTACTAATCATTAAAATTAATCAATTCAGATTATTTATTTGTCAGTTTTATAGATTTTCTATCTTAAAATATAGTCTTTAAACTTAACTAAAACTCTTGAATATTTTTTGCTATAATTTCTAAATCACCTTATAGATTATTGTATCCAATAAAAGTCTCATCTTTCCTATTTAATAAATCGTCAAATGATTAACTTAAATAACAGCTTGAATATGAAAGACCTTAAGTAGTATCATTCTTAAAAACCTAAAATTTTTTTTTTTTATATTTTACAATTGCAATTATTGAACAAACTATTATAGTTAAATTTAAAATAACAACAGTGATGATGCCGTATTTATGATATTTTTTTGTATTTTAAACAAATTCTTCCTCTGTATATTTTTTAATCCAAACTATAACAGAACTAAAATCAAAAATTATTTTCACTTTGGTTTAAAAACTATGATTATGTACAAAATACAAAGCAAAAAGGATAATATTGCAAGTATTAACCATGGAATGGTATAGCTGGATAGTTGAGAAAAATAGTAATCATTTTAAAGTTCGTAACTGTTGTTAACAATAATTTCGATGCTTTTTTAAATTTCTATATGAGATTTTGCATATATAGAATTCCAAACTTTCTCTCTTTAAGAATCAGATATGTCAACTAATTTAAGCTATAATTTTACAAAATTTAATATCACTACACAGTTCATTTCGAGTATTTGTCAAATTAAAAAGGAATGACTCACTTTCGTTTTAAGTAAAACTAATTTAAGTCAGCATGTTAAATATTAAAAATTTGACTAATTGGCACAGATTTAAAATCATATTACCAATTATATTATTATTAAAAATTTAATATTATTCTGAAAATTTTTAAAATAAAATAATAAATGAAGTTATCAAATAAAAGTATGTAAGATATCCATAAATTTTTAGTTAAAATACGTTTATACATATATTGAATAAATTAACATCTTACAATATTTAATTTAAATAGCTAATTATAATTCAATTATCAAGAGGTTCAAAAAATCTTCTATTACCTGTTTTAGAGGCAATCATTAATTTATCATATTCATCCATATGTTCTTCAGTAGGCTAATATGTCCATTTTGCTTCAATATCAACTTCTTATCTACTATCTTCAGTTAATAAATGAATCATATATTATTTATAATAAACCATTAACCATTCATCGTCTTTTTATCCACTTATTTAAGGTTTTCCGTATGTTCCAGTACCTAAATGATGAAGCCTTTTTAAATTCATTTTTCCTCTCTCATCAGGTCCTGCATTCATTGCTTCTATACCTAATTATAAATTCAAGTTCTTAATTTCTTCTTACTCCTTTTAATATTGAATCATAAATCCTTTCACTAATTCTTTGCAAACTTTCCATCCATGGTTACTTGAATACATTGTTCCAACAATTCCATATCTTTAAGGTAATTATTTCCCATATTCTTCTAAATCATAATGTACAATATCTTTAATTTAATTGATCTCAATTATTTTAGAAAATGAATACTTCCAAAAAAGAAATTAATTTATAAATGTCCAATTATTCATTAGGATCGAATAAAACTTGTCTTTGTTAAACTAATTCCCCTTATAATCCCCAAACTGTTCCTTTATCAGGCCTATCAACAACTTTTTCATAGTAAGGATCATCTCCATCAAATAATACAGTTTCTTTAATTAAATCAATATCAGGTCTTTTTGAATCTTTCAGGATTGTATCTTCTTATAATTTTATTTCATTAATATTTCCAATCACATCTAAATAAAACAAATAATCAAAACCATTATCATCATTTTTATTATCGTAAGCCCTCGAAAATTATTATATATTTTCTTATGTTTTTTTTAACTTATTCACAATCTTAACATTTCTTGCCATTGAGAATATTGATCTGAGATTAATATTTCTAAACATTTTTCTTAGTATTTAATCACAAAATTTATTTAATATAATATATGGTATAAGTTTATTTGTTTTATTATAATTTATTTTTTATAAGTATAACGTGTTGAATCTAATATAGTCTATGATTCGAAAATTCCTTAAAAATTTAGAGAATATGAAAAATTTTACATAGAAAATATAAATATCCTAAGATCTATTGATTGAACAAAAGATATAACAATTATTAAGGACTAAAAACATTGCGACTTAATTCTAAGTTTACTTTCATATTTAAATTTCAGTATCATGATGTATGAATTAGATAAGAAAATCAACTTAGAATATTAAAATATAAGATTTATATTATTTGCAAATTTCATAAGAGACCTAGATCTTGCTAATATTGATATTAAGAACCAAAATCACCTTAAGGTTTATTTCTAAGTTAATAAAATATTAATTAGATATTAAACTATTCATAAATCATGATTAATTTATTGAGTCAAAATTAATAAATGCCTTTCTTAGTCTATATAAATTTAAAGTTTTAATTCATTTTTTGAATTTAAAATTTTGATAAATTCTTAATTTGCAAAAATTCAATATAGAAACAGCCTACATATGAAGCTATAAAATTAATTTCCAAGTTCTTTTTATCATCAATTATTTTGGACAATAAAAATAGAAATTATCAAATCTTAAATAAAAAAAATATATATAATGTGTTAGAAAATTGACGATATCAAATATTTGAAAATATTTAATTAATATTTATTGAAATGCGAAAATTATTCATTAAATCGTAATATTCATCCTCTCCTATTTAGATCTAAAAAGATTTATACTCGTTTATATTGTTGATATCATAAAAGATAGATAAAAATTTTCAAGCCTTTAATATATAAAATTTTATAATAAGAAAGCATAATTAACCTATCTTATTTAAATTTCAACTCTAAATCTAGATTGAATCGGTCTTAAAGTATAAAAAAGATTTCTATGGTATATAAAGATAAACCTACTTATCTTTGGCAGCCCGATTCAATTTTTCAATTAAATTTCAAATTGCTTACAGTTGTTTCAAAAAGTTAAAAACAGACAACCAACCCAACTACATCAAACTTTTAATACATTATTTAGGATGAAATGATTAATAGACTTTTGAAAACTAAGAAACTACAATAATGCACTTATAATGCAAAATATTAAAAATATCTTATAAATCAAATATTAATTAAAATTAAAGTCAAATTTTAAACTTTTATTTTTGAATAATAATTTACTTACTTTAAGAAGTTAAATTTCTTTTTTGCCATAAATTTAGTAATCCCAACAATATCAAAAATAGAAAATAATTAATATAAGAAAAATTTTCTAAATGAGAGCCTAAGTGTCTATTTCTTTAATATATTAGGTTATAGAATTCTTTCTAAATAAATTCTTGAACTCAAATCAATAATTAGAATTTATTATTCAGAATAGAATTCAAAGAAAATCTTAAATTTAGTTTAAAGATATTTGTTACTAATAGTAAAACTATTTCGTATAAATCTTTCAAATATACAATATTTCATGCTTCAATTTCTGAATTTTCAAATCAAAATTCATTTAATAAATTACATTGAGCAAGGAGCAAGCATATAAAAATTAACTTTCTTCATCATTGCATTATACTAATATTTTTAGTCTACATTAGTGTATAAGTTTAACAATTTTATCTTAAAGTTTAAGACTTATGGAATTTAGCTCAATTGTTATTTAATATTCCAAATAGTGTTAATCATCTGAGGATAACTATTATTTAATATTAACCAATCTTTTTTTCTATTGGTTTTTTTCAGGTAAATATTCTTCTTTTTCAAGTTTAATTCAATTAACTCAGGTTCGTCAGGAATTTCTGCTTTGATTAAAAATTTAATTCCTATAATTATAAGTTCAGTTTCTATTAGTAATAGAAATCATCTTAGCCGAAGCTAATATTAGTTATATCTTACATTTATTTAATCGTCCTTTGATTATTCACTGCCAAAATAAATAATTTAATTACTCTTAATTAGCTTGAAAAATAGTTCACCAATTTGAAACTATTCCATTACATTAATTAATTATAAGATATAGTTCCATACACCTATATTGTTCTTTCTCTCTGCTAAAGACATTTAGACGAATTTTCTATAACCATATAATAATCCCTTTATTGAATAAATCAAAAAATAAGTTAATAATTGGATATCTGTATCAAAATTGTAAATATAAAAATTATGTCATCTAATTATGAATATTATTATTACAATTTAGATAAATTATTCAAGATGATCTGGACGATCTATCATTCTTATATCTAGAAATTATTTCCTTATCAATACTTTGTAATTAATAAAAGTTAATTAGAGATATATTTTATAGACAATTTTAGAAAATATTTTATATTCAAAGATAATATATTAAGAAAGATATTTTTCATTAATCATTTAGAAATATAGAAACAATTGAAAAGAAAAGCTAAATTAAATTATTGTGAGAAATCAAAGTCTGTTTCAAATTAAAAAAAAATTAAACTATGCAATAATAGTAATATTCATTTCTAGAAATTAAAATGAAATACTTGAGCAAATTTAAAATACTAATAAATAATTTTAAAATTATTATTATTATTAATATTAACATAAATGTAATAAATTTCATTTCTCTAAGTTAATTCTCAGTTAGTTTTTTAACTTCAACTCTCTAATTCGTCAATTGTATTTATTAATTTTTCTAACCTTTTTTTCAGTCCTTTTCTATTGTATTTATTGCTGTTTAATAGTACGACAAGTCCGCTAATTGAATATTTTGAATGATATTCAATTATATGACTAAATGATAATCTACACTAATGTATTTTACACTATTTTAAAATTAATTATTTTAACATTACCAGAAATGATTATATGCAAATAAAATTTTTTGCTTTTTGAAATTTTATTAATATTATTACAATCAATAAATATTGGATTCTGTTC
>JPFM01000050.1:1687-59724 GCA_000733375.1 Paramecium sexaurelia
CAAACCCATAATTCAATTTTACTTTAATTATGATTTAATATCATCATCTCCAGGATTTTTTAAATTGCATAATCATAAGTTTAAATTGCTTCTTCATATCTATTTATTTATTATAATGTGTTTGCTAATTACTTGAATTGTTTTAGAAACTAATTAGACTTATAAAAATATTTTTCATTACTTGAATTACTTTTTTTATATTGTACTAAATTAAATTGATTAATTTATTTTTGATAATATTCTTAAAACTTTTATGAGAAGTGCAGACTTAGCACTGCATCACAGGTAATAATAGAATAAAATAATTTTTCGTTTAAGAAATATATTAAAACGAAAAGACGTTCTTTCTTAAACTAGTTTGCTATGGTCAATCTTATGTTCAATTGTCAAATTATTAATTCAACTTTGAAACTTGTTAAAGATTTTTTTGTATTTGAAAGTTCAAATGATTATTTAGAATAATAAAACTCGAGAATTTTCTAAATATATTGTATTATTTTCATTTTGGAATCATAATACTTAAAATTTCTGTTAATAAATATATTATAATTTTAAGTAGGATCCCCTTACCATATTAACAATATTCAAAATTTAAATTATTTATAAATCTTAAACTCAAATGCTTGGCTTTACATAATCTTTTTAGATATGTGATAAAATTTGATTCAAAAAACTCAAATTTACATATTTTCTTAATAAACAATAATCATGTTTAAATTTATTTTAATTTAAATCTTGAATTTTCCAAAATCTAGAGGTATCTCAAATATCAGATTATTTCTACTTTAAATTATTAAATTGATATTCTTATTTGTTTTATTCAACTAAATCAATTGTATTTTTATACATGATAATCTAAGAATTCAATATAAATTATTATATAAATATATTTATTATTGATTGTCAATTATTTCATATAATTACATCATTTACCATACTTTAAAGTGAAATTTGAATATTTCATTATATTAATTGTGAACAACCTATAAAACACATTATATAATTTGCTTGACATAAATAGAGGTTATCAATTTTTCAACAATATAATAAATTACAACATTATAATAAATATAATTTTTATATAAATTTTTTTCATACTTTTCTATCATCAATTATTTGATAAAAGGTTTAACCTCTAAAAATAATTCAATATAACATATGAATTACATATATTTATAATTTGGTTTGGATACTTTAGAACAACTCTTCAAATGATGCCATAATCCATAATTTTTTGACTTCTTTATAATTTCCAACATAAAGAATTCAATGATGTAAATTTTTAACTTAAATATTGTTTGAAATTATCACTCAACTTTGTCCATAGACCATTCTTGATTTCACAATCTTTTATAACATCATAAGATCCACCTCTGCTATTAGTGGTAAATTAAGGCTAAAAATATAAGATACATCCAATAAAATTTAAAATCAACAATATTCCTAAGATATGTATCCCTAAGACCTATTTTTTACAATCCTTTGCGTATTCTCCTTTATAAATAATATAACTTGAAATAAAGATTGATTATTAATACACGCTAAAATTATCACCTAATTCAGTGGATTTATTTGCTTTTAAATCTCCAACATTAAAATTAAAATGGTATAATCCACCTCTACTCAAAATAAAATATCCTTAAATTATATAGTACTGCTACTGTAAATTACATTTTTGAGATTAATCGATATTGAAATAATATATATCCCAAACCCCACATTTCATACGATTTTTATAATTTCCTTAGTATGTGACTCAATCTTCCCTAAATATATAAGTAAGAAAATTTTTCTTACACCAAAAATTTATCACCCGACTCAGTCCATTATCCAAGTTTTATTCCTTCTTCATTATACTATCCACAACCTCTTATTAATTTAATTTAAAAAAAGGATTTACATTTTTCGAGATGAAAAGACATATTCCCAATTTCCAACTCTAATATCATTTCAATATTCTCCTATTTCATAGATTTCAGGTAAACTTAAGAATATTAAATAAATTACCCTTCAAAATTTTTTGTTATCTACATCCACAACCCTGATTTTTATCCATCATTTGAGTATAGTATTATCAAAAATTTTTGATTTTTTTTATTATGTTCTCCTCCGGCGCTTTCTAATTTATCTCCTTTCCAAGTGGCTGACCATTATCAATTTTGTTCTAATTCTTTCCATATTAACCAAACCATTTCAAATTGGTAATCTATAATAAATTTTTAAAAATTTTTGGTTTCCTTGACTATTAGTAAATTGTTTAACTACTTTCAATTTAATAAAGATATACCAAGAATTTAACCATCTTAAGTTGTGTAATTAATTTATTGTTCATTTTCTTAATTGATTAAAAACTGTGTTGTGATAAACCTTCCCAGTAACTATTCCTCTTAATGAATTCTATTTCTAGAAATTTATCTTCAGATTATTATAGAATGGCCTTTATTCTTATTTTGTATGAAGATTCATTTTTTAATAAAACTATATAATTTTATTTCACCGAAAAATTAAATTCAGAATAAACTATAGTCATTATAATTTCGATTGTAATAAAGACAGGGACCAAATATAATCTTTTAAACGAATAATAGCAACCATTTTTAGAATTAAGGTCGTTAGCTAATTAATCTATATCCATTAATAGTTACAAGTTCTCTTATTTTTTTTCTATAAACCTTAAATTTTCACAAAAAGATAATTGAGTATTTTAAATGCAATGAAGTATTTGTGAATAAATAATAAACTTAATATAATGTATCTTATATATTACAAGTTTTATCTCTAAGTGCTAAAACTATAGAAAAGTGATTTATTTACTCTTTAATATTTTTACTATTTCTTTCATAAAATACACTTTAGATTCAATATCGATTTTTTCACATATACAGAATATAATTTTTCTTTGATATTAACTCTTAATTATTAACATAAAATTGGATATTAATTGATAGCCAAAAATTTATTTTCTAAGCTATACTAACCAATTTTATATTTTAAATTCTGATTATGAAACATGCTTTTGAGCGTATTAAAATTTGAAAATTTTTTTAAACAATGTTAAAAGTAGCTGTCAGGAATAGTTATTCGAATAGTCCCTTGTTTGAATATTTTTTGATAGAAAAAATTAAATTGCACTATGCAATATACGAAAATTTGTTAATATTATTAAATGGGATATTATCATTAATAGTATTTATTTTACTACTTTTTCTGCAATTTATAAAATAGACGTAATAATAATTAATATCTATTAGTAAATGAACTTCTCTTTAAAACGTCGTTAGAATTTTATAAATTCTGTCCTTTAAAATGAGGAAGCTACAGAATACTTGATTGAAGATTAGGATTGCCTAATATAAAATAAAAAAGTCAAAAAAATAATTCAAATCAACTTTGATAACAAGAAGCACTAAATTATTTATTCACATGATGATGAAATTTTGAAAATGTTTATTTTGAATATATAACCTTAATAGAGAATACTTATAACAGTTTTAATAGAATTTCCAAATATTTTATAATATTGAATAGATCAAATATCTATCTTGGTTAGGTTAATACTCATAGAACCGCAAGAAGAATGGTGAATGGATCGTTATTTGGAAAGGAGTATAATTAATGGGAGTAGGTGGATACTATAAGAATGGTTTGAAACAAGGATTATGGAAAGAAATTATAAGAATGTATAACAAGTAATCAATAAAGATTATATTAAATAGAGACGCTTAAGTTTTTATAGCAGGAGAATACTACAGTTCGATCAGCAAAATACTTTGCAAAATACATTCTGGAAATACTTAGATTTAATTCTACTCAGCTAATTTCACATTATTACTTTTAAGTATTATAATAACTAATTAAGTATTTCCTTGAGCAAAAACAATAGACAAGCAATTTTTGATTAAGCTGTATAACGATTTTAGAGTAGGTTTATGGAAATATATTTATAATGGTAATGAGATGTAAGTATTTATTTGACTTACTAGTAAAGGTGGATCATATCGAGATTAAGGTTTAAAGAATGGAAAATGGACTGTTTTAAGTGAAAAATTTAAATTAAGTTCTCAAATTATTTATACTGGTGAATATAATATGATGGGTAAGAAAGTAGGTAGATGGGACATAAGTTGGTTAAATGGAAAATAAATGTGAATTTTATATTTCTATATGTTAGCGGAGGTGGAGTATACGTTAGATCTTCTAATAATAAGGTTGGAATGTGGATAGAATTAGATAAAGACTTTTATAATTCTAAATAAATCATTCATAAAGGCAAATATAATTTAAGTGGAAAGAAAGAAGGTGCATGGGATATATGTTGGTTAAATGGAATTTAAATGTAATAATTATTTATATCTATATGTTAGCGGTGGTGGAGTATACCATATATCTTCTAATAATAAGTCTGGAAAGTGGATAGAGTTGGATAAAAGTTTTAACCAGGAAACATAAATCACTTTTAATGGTGAATACAATCTGAATGGTTAGAAAGTAGGTAGATGGGATACAAACTACAATTATTGCAATGATTAGTAGAGGCACGGCCAATATCATTTTGGATAACATTAATGTGAATAATAATGGAAAAAAGAATAAATGTAAATAGTATTTTTATAGAATTGTTAGCGGTGGGGGATCATATGATGATTAATTTGGACGCAAGATTGGAATTTGGATTGAAGTAGATGAAGATTTTTGCAAAGATAAATTAGTCACTTATGTTGGCGAATATAGTATGAATGGGATCAAAGTAGGTACATGGTGTATTTTGTATAATAACGAGGATGATAAAAATGGATATAAATATGTGTAAAAAATAATAAAAGTTTATAAAATTTAGTGGTGGAGGAGTGTATGATCATAATACAGGAAAAAAGTTTGGAAAGTGGATAGAGTTGGAAGAATAGTTTTATAAATATAGATAAATTATTTATAATGGCGAATATAATAAGGATGGTATGAAGACAGGTAAATGGGATATTCATTTATATGACTATTAATTTAAAATCATTTTGGAACAATAAAGCATGTAAATATTATTGTAATAGAAAATTCAGAGGTGGTGGATCTTACAATAGCTAGACAGGAAAAAAAATAGGATTTTGGGTGGAATTAGATAAGAGATTCAAATAGTTTTTATAAGTATTTTAAAATGGAGAATACGATAATTAAGGTATGAAAGTAGGAAGATGGGATATATGGTACAAGAATAATGGATATAATAATCATATATTTAATAAACAAATGTAACTATTGTAATGATAAAATTAGCGGTCGCGGATGTTATGATAATTATAGTGGAAGTAAGATTGGGAGATGGGTAGAATTGGACGAAAAGTTTAATAAACTTACCTAAATAACTTATTAAGGTGAGTATGATTTTATGGGTAAAAAGATAAATAGATGGGATACAATTTACAACAAATTTGAAGAAAATGGTTGGATAAGCAAATAAATGTAATATTTTAAACCATATTAAATTTAGAGGTGGTGGATAATATGATAACTCTAATGGGATTAAAGTTGGACATTGGGTTGAGTTAGTTAAAGATGCAAGAGATTATAATGAGTACACATATAATGGGGAATATGATTTAAAAGGAAAAAAAATTAATACATGGGCGAAAATTGACATTAAGCGAAATATTAAATGTTAAGAAATCAAATATGATAATTGATTGATTTTAATTGGAAAAAAATTTTTAATTTTATTTATTTTGGATATTTTAGAAACATTGACTAATTTATATTTTTGATTATTTAATTAGTTTGCAATTTTGATTTTATATTTTAAAATATAACTTTTCTAAAATTCAAAAATAATACAATTGAGCTATAAAACATATTATTTATAAATTTGTAATTTTGTCCTCGCATAATTATTTACAAATCATATAAACATCATACCTGTTTGAATTTAAACTAAAATTATTTAGAAATTTAGACCTTATTCATTTTTTTCAATTTCGTTTGAATACGGATAAAATTTATTGATCAATCGTTTATTTTCTAATTGTATTAATTCTCTACTTAAATCATATTTAATTGATCCTATTTATTATTTAACTTTAATTGTGATTTATAAGGCTTATTACTTAATATTCCATGGTCTAGAAATTATCTATGAAGCACTCTTTAACTTTGCTTTAAGATTAATAAAGGATATATTTTTAAATTCACTAGCAAACTCATTTATAGCAATAAGAAAATTAACGATTTAAATAATCATTATGAAGATATCTTTCCGTTGATAGATTTCTTTCAAAATATTAATTCTGTCAATATAGATCGTGTTTATCTTAACAAAATTGAATGATTTTAATCTTGAAATATATTCATTATTAAATGACTTTCATTTATTATTAATCTGAAATTTTAAATAATTTTAATCTGAAAATTCCAAATTTCACTTTTGCTTTGTTTCACATTAGATTTTAAGATATATTGTTGAAGTCAAAATTCTTTTTTGTCGAACTAAAAGGTTTATTTTTTAGTTTTTTTTGTGACTTTTTAGAACTATTTTTTTAATTGAGTTATAACCTTGCGCCTTTTTTTAAGTTAGGTAAATTATATTTAATCAGAAATGAGAGTATTATTATTTTTGTTATTAAAATGTGATATTTCCCATTTATTTGTTAAATCTAAATTCACTTAAAATTCGAATATTCTAAATTCTCATCAATTCGCTTTTTATTATCTTGATCCTGTAATTTAGCTCTCTATTATTCATCATTTGTGTAAGGCTATAAAATATCTACCATATCAATAGTAAGTATAACTTCTTAAATGCACATTCATTTTGTGAATGAGTTGATCCATGAATTAATTTAAATTAATTTTGTATTAACTCAGACTATTAACTAGAATAAATTCTAACCTGTTTTGAGATTTTAAATTTTAGTAAATTTTAATTTATATTGGATAACTTGAAATTTATAATAAAATTGATTTATAAATACTTGAAACAAAATATTAAAAACGAAATGAATTTATTCATGTAAAGTAATACTAATTTAAAAATAAATTGGAGAATAAGAACCTGAAAGTAATATTATACTTACCTTTTGTTCAAAAATTTTGAGGTTAATTTTCTAATATTAGACCAAATGAATCTGGCGTTAAAAAAAATTTATTCAAATTCATTTTAAAGCATAGATAACAATCTAGAAACAGCTTAGAATTCATTAGATAATAAGAAATTTTATAATATGGTTTGATTATATTGGATCAATTTAAATTACAAAAACTTATCAAAAGTTTTTTTCATTTGACTCTGATTTTTCATCATCTCTTATTCTAAATTGAATAGTAGTTGCCCATCCGTTTCTAACAACACAGTAGAATAAGAAGCAGGCCAGACCCTCCCAACTCATAAATTTCTAAAAGATAATATCCATTCCTTCATGTCCATTACCAAATCCAATAAGATTAGCCAAACACATCATTTCAATTTGGAATCCTCCACCTAATCTACATAACCACAAGAACCATGGTTTTTTGTAGAAGTATTCCTTGTCAAAATATTTTTGTAAAGCGATCTCTGGAATTAATGCTAGACATATAATCCATGCCCAAAGCAATAGATCTAATTTAAAATCATGCCATAAAGCAACAAATGTAAAAACAGCCCACATATTTAAAGATTTATATTTAGATCCCCCTAAAGGAACATAAATATATCTAATTAACCATTAGTTGAAACTTCTATGCCATGATCTCCAAAAACCACTGAAATTATAATTATTATAGATGCATCTATTCATATTTTCAGGCGTTTCAATTCCTATTATAGAATATTAAATACCATCAAGTAGAGCCCATCCTCTTGCTATTCTCCAAATAGTGAGAAACTTATACCATAAAAAGATGAGGTTTGTGAAGCCCATAATGTGAAAATCAAGAACAGAAAATTCTTTGAGAATATTCTAATTCTTTGAAATTTTGGGAATAGCGTTAGGATAACAAATATGTAAGAAAATTTCAAAAGTTAGTAAATCAACTACATATACTCTAAGAATGTATTTTATAACTTGTGCACGATTCATTTGTTGTTAAGGAATCTTCAGTTAAGAATTAAATGCATTGAAACCCATAGATGGACCAGAAAATAATAAAGGAGAATAAAATAGAAAGCTTAGATAACCCAAAAAGTTATATTCTTTTAAAGGCTAGGCTTCTTGTACTCTATCTCGATATGTTTTAAGTATTTGTTTTTCATGTACTAAATCATATCTTTTTGAATTAGTAATAACTTACTTGTATTTAGCATCATATTAGAATGCCCAAACTTTATCTACTGAGAAACTTATTATCCTCAATAAAATCATGTTAAACACAACATTCCATCTTAATAATTAGTTCTCTTTTTTATAATTATCTAAAAATTGTAATTCTGGAGATATCATTGTAAATGAATATCCTGAATAGTGTTCATTAGACCATAGAGTCATTAATGCTAAGGTCCATAAGATGGGAATAAAATATTTTATTTTGTAAAAAATCTATAGTTTAGTTAAGAATTTCCTTACTTTTTAAAATAAATAAAAAGCTACGATTATGGCCATTTAAAAGATCATTCCGATATTATGTAAAAAGAAAGCATAACTCATTCCTAAACAAATATTATAATATTATAAGTTTCTTTATTTGTTTTCCAATTTACTATAATATTTAACAGTATATGATCCAATCAAAAAAAATAATTGAAAAGCCATTAATTCTGCTAAATGTCCAGCAAATTCTCCCCATTGCGAGTCTGAATGATCTCGAAAGATTCCAAAAAAGCCTATATTAATTTAGATTAATATACCTTCTTCAATTCCTGAAACATTATGCGATTTGCAAATGACTGAAAATCGATAAAGAGAATATAATTCAAATGTAATCATGGAAGCTGTCGATATGTAAAATGAAGCATTTGAGATATTAAAGGATTTATTTGATTATTGTTATCTCATATTAATATAAAAATATATTATTGATTAATTTACATCCATTCAATATTTCTTAATTTTCTTTATTCTTTCTTCTTTTTATCTAACATATAATCCTAAAATAACGCCACTTCCATTTCTAAAAATGGCCACCAAGATAAATATTATCATACAATCTAAATTAAAATATTTTTGATAAATATGATTCAGGCAATCTTTTCCCTACCCAAATCCGATGAAGTTAGCAAGACTCATAACTTCAATTTAGAATCCTGCCGCTATTGCAGTTACATATTTGAACCACCAAAGATCATAATATTGTTCTTTATTAAAGAAATACATCGCTGCCATCTCTGGTAAAAGGGCAATGCAAATTAAAAAAGCCCAAAAAAATAAATCAGTCTTGAAATCGTGCCAAAAAGCAACAAACAAAAATACTATCCAAATGTTTAATGCTTTGTACTTTGAACCTCCTAAAGGTATATACAAATATCGAATTAACCATTAATTAAAGCTTCTATGCCAAGATCTCCAAAATCCACTGAAATTGTAATTATTGTAGATGCATCTATTCATATTTTCAGGCACTTCTATTCCTATATATAAATAAATAGAACTTAATACCATCTATTAATGCCCAAGCCTTAGATATACGCCAAATTATCATAAATTTGTACCAAATAAATATTAAATTTACAAAAGACATAACATGAAAGTCATAAAATGACAAAGATTGCCAAATATGATTATTCTCTTTTATATTTGAGATTGCATTAGGATAACAAATATGCAAAAATATCTCAAAAGTCAGCAAATTCAAAACATAAACACGTAGTACATAAATTATAACTTCCTTAATATTTTCATTTGCTTGTTATCTTTATTTCAATTAAGCATTGAATGCATTGAATGTAATGGTCGGCCCTGTAATAAACAAAGGAGCATAATAAATATATGCAAGGTAAGCCGATAAATTATATTCAGAAATTTCTTGTCTTTATTTTACTAATTCTCGATAATCTTTTTGAGAATTCGAAGGAGATATCTATTATTCTTTATTTCTATTCATTTTAAAAATAAATAGTATACTTTTTAAAATCTTAAACTGCCCAATAATGATCTAAAGAAAAACTTATGATTCTCAATAAAATCAAATTGAAGAGTCTATGCCATTAAATTTATTGCTATTCTTCTTAAATTTAATCAAGTATCTCTAAATCCTTTGAAATCATTTTAAAATTAAATCCGTTAAGAGTTTCATTAAGATAGAGAAAAATCATAACAAATGTCCATAAGGATAAAACAAAGTATTTAAAATTGATTAATAACTATGTATAGTGATTAAAATACTTTTTACAGAATGTAGAATATTATTAATACTACAAATTAAAAGATAACTCCAAAACTCATTGCCACAAAGCTAAATATCAAACCTATTGTGATATTATAATATTATAAATTCTTAAGTTAAGTTTGATTATTTGAGAATTTTTTAATTATAAATGATCCTAATAGGCAAAAGCATTAAAAAAGTATAATAGTTTAGATATTCTGATAGTACGCATTCCATTAATGATCAGATGTGTCTTTCATGATCCCAAACCAACCTGTTTATAATGAATTTAAAGTACCTTCAGATGTTCCAACGACATGTTAACTTTTAGAAATGAAGCAGAATCTAATTAGAGATGCGATTTCTCCAACAACAGCGGTTGATATTAAGATATAGACTAGCTACTTGGAAATATTGAAATCCTTTCCCATTTATCAAAATAAAATAAAATTGATCATAAATTAATGTGTAAATTAGTATTTTATTAAATTTAAAGACTATACTGATGAGTAAATAGATTATTGATGAATCTACAATTATTAACTGTGTCAATTAATTTATACATAAATATCTATTAAAAGAATTAGAAAGAAATTCATATGAGAAATAAATAATAATTAAATATTGAATTACTTTAATAAACAATCAACTCTAATACAGTAGCTCATATTTATTAGAAATATGAAGCAAATAATCCATTTCCAAATTAGATTTCACTAAATTCTCTTTAATTGAATTGTTGATTTTAGTTGATATTTTGTAAATCGTCTTTAGACATATATAGGTTTTAAGTGTCTAACAAATTCCAAATCTTTGTAAAGTCAATTATATTATTAAATGATTCATCTAAGTCTTGAGGTATTTATCTTAAGAAATTTCTCATTTAAATTTAAGTGTTTCTCTTATCGATTTTAATCTGATTCTCTACTTCTAAAATATGAATATCTTTCAAAAATATAGCCCATTAATTATTTTCTAATTTATTTTTAATATCTTTAACTTGAAACATATTTTAATTTGTTCTAATTGATGAAAGTATTTATTAACTAACAACACTAGTGATATATGTAACTTAACTAACTCTAGTACTTGATGAGAAAGTTGAAAGCATTCTGAGTTTACTATAATCTCCATCAAAGATACTTTATTATTTGGTTGAAGATATTTTATTGAAATTACTTTACTATTAAAATATTGATTATTGTTGTGGTTGATTTAATTAAATAGCTCGAGAATCTCCAAATGGTTAAATTTTCTCTTCTTTCAAAATTTAACAAATAAAGGTTTCTAACATAGAGTCTTCTTTCTCAATTCTAGATGACAATTCATCTTATTCATTAAATTTGATAAATTAAAGAGTGGACGGCAGTATCTAAGATTCCATGATATTATCTTCAAATATTCTCTACTCTTCTATACAAGAATTTAATTAACAAGATAGAACATGCTATCTAAGATTGATTTTAACTTTTTCATATAAGTAATTAATCCCTATAGGTAAGATACAAACTTAAACAGTCCATTGATTCATAATTTCTTAGAGATATCTAGTTTCAGCTTATATGTAATTTTTAAAGACAGTAAAGTTTGTAGAAAATTAAATAGATGCTTGATTATAAAGATCATTGCTTTGATTAACCACAATTTCTAAAATTTATCCATAAAGAGTTCCCACCTTAACTTAGGAATGTCCAATCCAATGAATACTTTATTCATGTAAAGATAAATCAAGAATATTGGAAGTAAATTTATTTAATAAGCTATCAACAGCACTTGAACAGTATTTAAAATAATCATCATCAATAACATAATTTATATGTTGTTTTTAATTGGTAATTTGATCTTTAGTAAAATATTCAAATAACAGAGTTCTTTTATATTTTAATATTGAATCAAAAGATAAAAGTAATTCGTTTTAAATAGGGTCATTATCAACGTTTTTGGTTCCCTTAATTACAATTTATGTCCATAATCTAACTAATGCACTTGTGAAGGTAATTTAAGGAAATTCTGTTGTGTAATACTTATTAAATAGTTGATCCAATTTATTATACATTTTTTTAAGTGATCTATTTAATGCCCAAACAATTCCAATATAAGATTCCCATAATACAGTATACATATTTAAAAATTAGGCATGTTTTCTATTTTATTTAATGATCATCAAAACATTTCTACTAAAAATACATCTTTGATAAATGAAATGAAGAAGCTGAGCCAATAATTTTAATAATATTGGAACATTCTCTTAATCTAAATCACTAGGGTCTTTAATGAAATTGTCTATCACAATCCATCTTAATTCAAATAATAGTTAAGTGTGTTTTAAATTTTCTTTGTTGAAAGTGGCTTCACATTCTTCGTATAATTTATCTGTCAATTAATCCAAGAGCGGTACTTTTTCTACTGCGCTATAATCGGTTGTTTTTTAGGCTATTTCTAATTAAAACCAGCTTGTAGTTGATTGTTTCAAGATATCGTCAGTTAGAATTGGGATAGGGAAAGAGGGATTTCTACAGATTTCTAAAACCTTTTCAGTTATAGAATAATCAATATGGAACTGATATGATATTTCTTCTTCAATTTTCCTTAATTAGGATCTAGAGAATAATCTAAATGATAAATTACATGCTTCTATGGAAATTCGAATAGATTCTGATCCAAGATTCATCTTAGTTTGTTTCAATATTCAATAATTGTTCAGAAAATACGGACACAAATCCTTTATGTAATCCATATTCTACAAAACAGTGCAGCTACAACTTTCTAAGATAATATTGGCTGAGAAAGTTGGAATAAATGTTACTACTCATTTCGACCATGAATTTCAGTTTTCTATTAACTAATTTAAGTTGGATGCACTCTTTTATCGTCAGGAAATTTAAAAAGTATTGAAAAATTTTAATTGAATACTGAGGCATTTCCTCATCACTCATCTTACTAAAATATTAAATTAAAAAATCTTACCTTAATATGTCCTATGTTTGGCATTTCATGTTCTCAGAGAGACTCTTTTGTAATCTGTTTCTTGCTTATGCATCATTTGGTTTTAGTTAACTCATACATAAGCCCATTAAGATGTCTCTCTTTCTAGTGCGTTTCTTTTCAGGTTGTGTTTATTGATTACTTTGATTTGCTCCCATTAGAATTTTAATTAATTCTTTCTTTTATAACATACTTTTAAAAGACTCTTCTAGACGATAAGCTCAATATGGAAAAAGAATGACAAAATCAAAATTGAATGATGAAAATAAAAATGCTCAAAGTATCACTTACTCATTACTATATGTGTATATTATATTATTTTATTTATTTTATTTATTTATTTTGTTAATTTAATAAATGGATTAAGTGGAGATGATTTATGAGGAAGAATAATCTCCTTTACATATAAAACGAGAACTAGACATTAATATACCTTATAGAGTGTCTTTTCCATCTTGCAATAATTAACAACTTAAAGACACTCCCAAAACTGCCATTAGAAATATTGAACATTTGGAACCTGAGGAACAAGAAATTCCTACAGAAACTACTCCAAAAACATAAATTGATGTTTCATCCCCAAGAGTGCCCTTCTTAACGCATTCCTAAATTATGGGTATGAATCAAGATGATGATGACATGCTTTATTCAAAGTCAGCTTTTAAAAATCCTCTTTCAGAAATACCAGAAGAATAAACCCCTAGTCAAATACAAAATGTAATATTAATAATCATGTAATTAGCATTCTAAGCCTTTGAGTTAAGATTTTAATTTAGACAATATGAGTATGGTCAATAGTTAACAACTTAAATTTAGCAAGAAATCTTTAGACAAAGATTTAATAGCTCGTTTAGAATTAGAGAACAGCAGATAGAAGGAAGAAGTAACAAATAATACAATTAATTAGTATAAAGAATAAATTACAATCATGGATGCCAAAATCAAAGAGTTGGAAAAAGAAAATTTTATATTAAAAAAAAAATGTAATCAAGAAAAAGTTAAATAAATCGAAATTTAATTAGAAACTGAATATAAAATAACTACACTAAATGAATAATTGTATGATCAAGAAGAGTATTATAAAAAATAGATACTTTTATTAAAAAATGACTTAAACAATGCCAAATTTTAAATTACTATGCTTAAATAACAGACATAATCATAAGATCAACTAAAACCTTAATCATAGTTATCTAAATCTTAAATAACCTTTCAACAACCATATATTATAAATTAGTAATAGCAATCTATTAAATAACCTTATCAAGTATCATTATCTTAATCATTCACTGAGATGAATGCCAAAAACTTAAAAGAAGTTTATTTAACTTAAATATAATACGAAAATGTTCATTAAAAGATTGGATAAATATTGAGACTCTTAGATTAATAAATAGATTTTAACAAAAAAGATTTATTTGATATGATTCAACTGTTGTAAAATAAAATTAAAATGATATTAAATATTGACGAAGAAGAAAAAATTAATGAACATCGAACATTAATATCTAATTTAAGGTCTGAACTGGGAGAAATTAAATTGCTTAGGGGATAACTATCAAAAATATATCTTGATTATGAATAATTTGTGAATAGAAAACCTATTGATTTATCTGTGGATTAGAAAATAAATGAACTTAATTTATAGATATTAGGAATTAAATAGGAGAAATTCGAATTAAATGAATTAACAAATAAATTATAAAATTAATTGGTTTCAAAGGATCAAATTATAAATGAATTACAATCTAAATTAAGTAATTTATTTTTTTTAAATAAGATAATTTATCTTAAACTGATACATTAAGAAAACAATCATAATTTGTTCGTTCATTATAAACTAATTCTATGGTAGATTTAAAAATTATCAAAGAATCTCTTAAATAAAGATAAGAAGGAATTAAGTATTTATGTATAAATATTAAATATTAGAAAAACATTTAAATCCTAAAATTCGCCTTAAAGTAGATCTCATAATCCATCACCAACATTAAAATTTTTGAATTCTCCAAAGTAAATATTGAATTAAGATTAATATAGGAATTCTAATAATGGTTCAAATGCATAAAAAAAATAAATCTAACAGGATACTAAATAATAATTTTATAACAAAACTTCAGAATTTAGGTATTATATTTTGATTTATTTATTATTATTAGTGTAGAAAATAGTTCTTCTCATCATGCAACAAATCATAATAATAGTGCTCATCAAAATAGTGAAATTATTTAAAAACTTGTTGAACAATTTAAAGGGAATTCTGCTTTGGCATAAAGAATATCAAATTATTCAAAAAAGAATTGAAATATTTACTGATTTTATAAACCTATAAACATTTATGAGAATCATAAATATCTCAAATTTCGAAGTTCAATCTCAACTTTAACAAAAGTTCTTTCTCTCTGAGTTGCGTAACACATTAATAATAATGTTAAAATTCCAGCTAATATAAGTTGGAGATGAAAGTAAATTGGAGATATTTATTTAATATCAAATGAACTATAAGAATAAAAAGGATTCTTACTCAACTAAACCAATCTTTTGATTAGTTTTATCGAATAACACAGTTGTGGACATTATGAATGGCAATCCTAGAATTAAATAATCTCGGGTATGTTAACTTATACATAATTTACAAAGTTTGTCATCTAAAAAGAATATGACAATGTATTTACTATATGAATAAGGAAAGTAATTTTATGATTCAATGTTAATTTTGGCACCTTCAAAATATATAGTAAAATTTGGAAAATTATTATAGTTGCAATCGCAATATATTGATTTATCAATAATTTTACATAAAGATTTAAAATATTTTTCCCATATGTATTCAAATTAGTCTAATTATATTCGAGTTATGTTTACTTTTATTCAGTATTAAGCAACTATATCCACTGTCTAAAAAGGCACTTCCTGTAAAGATGTCAGTCACATCTTGATCATTAACATAAACACCCAGCATTTTAATCATCCATCTGTGATCTACATTCAATTAATGCCAAGTGATATTCTCCTATATGTTTGTTATATTATAATATAATCTAGACTCTTTATTCTTTCTAAATTCTAATCCAAATATAGAGCTATGAAATTATTCATCTTCAAAAATATGTTTAACTTAAAATCTATTTGATAATCCCATCAATCCTATTTACTCATCAAAGAACTAATAAAATTGAAAAGAGTACTGGCATTTTTTAACATGTCCCATAAGCCATAGTAAATTGAGGAATGTATAGTTATTTCGAAAGTACTAACTTGTCAGTTCCAAAAACACCTTTGCATTTCCCTAAGTCATATTACTATTCATAGGTTTAGTTTAGATTTTTAAATGTTTCAGATTAATTGTGATGAGATTCTAACATTGTCACACTTGAACCTGTATCAATGATAAAATACACTTAAGTATTATGAATTTCTGCTTCCAATAAGAAAGCGATCTAATAATGACTTAACAATTATACATTGTAATAGCTAATTACTGGTAGATAAGGCCAATTATGTGTAATTGCTTTATTCAATAATATAAAGAAAAAGAAACAAATCATAAAAATGATAAAAATCTAAATATTGCCTCAAAATATTCCAAACTTAACCCCAATTAGATTTCCGTTTTAATTGAATAAGAGTCTATTCCATCAAGCAAAAGATTATGTTCTTGGTAAGGCTTTTCACTATCACTTTAGATTAAGATCAAAGTATAGATTAAAACACTCTAATTTTTTATTACAAGCAACAACAACGAATAATATAAGAAAATGATAGTGTAGAAAGGTAATATGTGTATTTATTTATACTAGTATTTTTGGTTAAGATCAAAAACCTGAAATAGAATTATATTTATTCAAAAATTTTCTAGATAACTAAAATAAATAATAGAGATCATTATAAAATTGTGATTGTCAATAATAAAATTTAAAATTACGATAGGAACTAGATGATTTAAAGAAGGTATAATAAAAAAATATGAGAGAAATGAATTAGGAGAATGCAGTATTATTATAATAAAGAAATGAATATAGAAAAAAATGTGATGAATTAGAAGCTACAATCAGTTAATAGTAAAACAGTTAAAGAGAATAATAATTTTGTTCTATTATTGATGTAGAGAAATTCAAATTAAAGCATGAGGTAGAAGATAAAAATAAAGAAATAATAAAACTACAAAATTCTAAATCAGAGTTGAATGAGATGTTAAAAATCAAATAAGAAGAATCAATCAATATGTAAAAAAAATGTATCAATCTGGAAAATGAAAATTAAAAACTTAAAAAAGACCTAGATGTATTGAAATTTTAGATTTCTGGGTTAAATACATCTTTGTTTGAGGCATAATCATACAAGAAATTTCAAGAATTGAATGAAATCTCTAAAAAGGAATTATAAGATATTAAAAGGCAATATGAATAATTAAAAATAGAATAATAATCTTAAATTTAAATGATTAAAACAAGAGATAATTTAATTAATGAATTATAGACAAAAGTTTCAAATTAACTTAAAGAAATCGCAAAATAAGAATAATTAGATAAAGTAATTTAACAAGAAGTAAAGGATTTGAAGTGTTAATTATAATTAAAAATATAATAGTTAGAATAAAGAGAGAATAATTTAAAATTTATAAGGTACTTTTTGGGAAATAAAAATGTTAAAAAATTAATGGATAAACTTATAACACCAATTAATGAAATATTTTAATCGAAGCTTAATCCTTATGAATTTACAAAATCAAAAAATGTAAATACTAATTCTTGCAAAGCCAAAGTTATATCTATTTCAATTAAATCCAAAAAAGATATCTTATAATGGTTATAGTTTAAATCAAATGAACCACTGGATAAATTAATAAAATAAGAACCTTTAAAGGATTGGGATGTCTTAAAATCCATAAATAAAGTATATATAATTATTTGTTTTAGGATAGTTAAGGATCTAAATCAAAATGTTTTCTTATGCAAGTTTAAAATACTAATGGTCATTATAATTAATATTTAAACTAAGTATTTTCACTCAAGACGATAGATGGTTATGAAGTATTTTAAAATGAATAATATCCTATCTTTTTAATATATTAAATTATTGCGGCCTAAGTATTAGCAGAAAACTTTTAATAATAGTTAAAATCACTCAAACTTCCTTATAAGTTTACATTCTAGATTCCACTATTATTTATTATTGGTGAAAGTATTTAATAAAAAATATTAAAGATTTTTATATTGGATAACAATTGTTGAATAAACCATATTGTATCTTCCAATAAAATGTTAACGATTAAGAAATCTAATTGTTCAATGCATTTTCTTAATTTACATATAGAATTACTTCAGGAGCATTGATGGTTACTAACATGAATGGAGGTTATTAAGATGAAAATTAATACATCTTATATGAACCTGTAATTCATACTCCTGAAGGAATATTCAGTCCTGAGGACTATGGAGAAACTGCTATTGCTGAAACTCTGTTATCAATTAGTCAGTTGGATCGTAACTTAAGAGGTGAAAAACTCTTAGAAATGATAAAATATGAATTTTGATAGTGAAAATTCATCTAAAATTAATTATAATGAATAATTTTTTTTCGGTTAATTAAAACAAAAAATTTAAAGCAAATTAACTTCCTTACCTAATTTACATACAATTATTTTTTAGTTGACATTAAATTAAGTAATAGAATAATTATTTATATTAAGGCAAGTGCTTTAATCTAGCATTTTATATAATAAATATAAATTATGGATATTTAAAGAGCATTTATATAAGTAAAGAGAAGAAGGAATAATTATGCTCTTGTTTCTAATTGTTTAGGCAATATTTTTGAGTAGTGCGAAGACGGCTCATTTAATAATTCAAATTTATCAAAGAGAATTGGCAAGGAATTATTCGAAGATATCAACTCCTCAAAGAAAGTGTAAACATAAATAGAAATTACTAATTTGAAACTAAATTTATTAAACTAAAATCAAAATAGCATAATATTAGAATTAGAATAAAGCAAATACTTAGAGCAAAGTTTAGAGATAGAATAGGCAGATTCTAATTTAGATATTTCAAATGATATAATTAATTCGGAAGATATAAATGTCTTGGAAGTGGATGAAATAGATTATTTAGAAATCAAATCTCCAATGAACAAAATGAAATTTAAGAAAAAATATCCTTAAAAGTTAAGTAAAGGCATAAAAAAAACAATAAAGTGATATAAAGGATTTATCTGTCGTAATTAATTTCATATTTCATTCCAAAATTTTGATGTCAAAATATTTTAAATAAAGTCATTTATTTTGTTTTGAATAAAGGAAAGTTTTCAATTATAAATCATATATAAATTTATTATATAGACTTAAATTAAGTGTAAAGTTTTATTAATTAGTGTTTTTATTATTAAAAGCAAAATTTGATTTATTAATGAAGAATATTTTTACTATAAATATTTTTAGTCAATATATTCTTAAGTATATATTAATTATTTTACATAAATAAAAAGTAAATATTATCAATAATTCAATTCTAATTAATGGTTTACTCTTATTATTTTAAGCTAGGGAATAAGTAAATGTATTAATATTAAATTATAAAATCCTTTGTTTATATTATGCAATGATATATAATATAAATTAACTAATTCAAATTAATATTAAAATATATTCTTATTTTTATAAAAAGATTTAAATTCTGAATCAAAAAATTTCTAAATTTTATTTAAGAGTTAAAGTTTTCATATGCTATATTTCAACTTGATAGGATATAAATGAATATTGTTGTATATAGTGTTGAAAGGTTCTGGAGATTAATATTATTAGCTTAAATATTGATTCTTTCATTTTAAATTAAAGTTTATGATTTTTTATTTTTTTTTTCCACATATATAAATTATTCATGATTGAGTGTAGGTTGATATATATCTTGAAAGCAGATTTTATTGCTGATGGGTTTTAAGGTTAGTTCAAATAATATCTTTGAGTTTTGTTTTAAGAAATTAATTTATATTGCAATTCTCCTAAGAAATAAGGTATGACTTAACAACAAATATAATCATTAGAATGAAAAGAAGAGGAAATAATTAAGTAATTGAATAAGATTCTGATCAAAAATTGCAAAGTCGAAAGTATTGGAAAGAAGAGGAAGATCATAAATTGTAAACAGCAGTGCTAAAGCATGGTTCTAATTGGAAGTTGATTGCGGAGTTTGTTCCTGGTAGGAACGCTTCTTAATGCGCATAAAGGTGGAAAAGAATAAAGCCAAAGGAAGTAATAAGATTAATAAGGGTTAGAATGAAAGAAATTAAAAATGGACAGAAGAAGAAGATAAAGAGGTACTAAGACTTACAAAAATCTATTAATTTAATTGGAAATAAATAGCAAATGAAATACCAAATAGAACAGGTCGTTAAATTAGAGAGAGATTTGTGAATCATTTGGATTCAAATATTATAAGAACGCCTTGGACGAAGTAGGAAGATAAAAAGATTTGGGAAATGTATTAAAAAATGGGTACAAGATGGTCAGATATGTCAAAGAAAATGCCAGGAAGACCTGTAAGATTGAAATATAAATTTTAGGAAAACATGATAAAAAATAGGTTTTACTCTTTTATAAGAAAATAATATGGGAAAATTTAGAATCCTTATTACATTGTACCAAGCAAAGTGAGGACTTTGGAAGAGGATGGATTAAAATAAAGTCAAGGTATGAAGAAGATAAGGAAATTTAAGAAAATTTAACAATCATTTAAGTTGGAAGAAGAAATAAAAGGAAAATAAAAAAAAAGTAATGAAGAGAATATTTAATAAAAATAATAATAGGAATAACCATGTTAGTAAGTAGCATTTACTTCGTTTTAAACTTAATAATCTTAGTAATAATAGTAATAAATTTAATTTTCTTAATCACAGTTTCCCTCTTTATAACATTCTCAAATTCAATAATCATAGTTTCCATAAATGATAGATCCATTTTCATATTTTTAAGAATCAATAAGATCGGATTCTTTTAGGGTGAATTAATACCCTGAAGCTTTGAAATAGTATTAGGATTTTTAAAATTGGTTAAAAGAGTCATTAAAATCATCATCAGATCCTGAATTGAATAGAATGTATAAATTTGAGACACCTATGATGAGTTTTTTATATATGAATCCTAGTTTAATCCATTCGTATTAGTAGTAATAGCAACCTATATTTATGAAAGAGGAGGAGAATGAAAAATTATTTGGAGGATTAGAAACATCTTTACCAGTATAAATAAGACCTGATATATTTGAAGAAATGAAAAAGGTTAATGGTGAGTAACATTAACAATAATAATTTTAAAGTCATCAATAAAAGTAATGATCTTACAAGAAATATTTATTTTTTTAATATATTATTTGAATGTTTTTCATATGTATCAAATTCCAACTTTAGATTTGACATATTATTCAAAGCTTGGTTAGGTTAATAAACCAAGAGCTTATTTACTGATATCTATTTCTTTATTGTATTCTGTGACAGTTCTATTGTAAAGATCAGTTTCAGCTGCATAGTTATCATTTTCAGCTTATAATTATGCTTAAAGAGTGGCTCTATCATCTTTTCTTTATCCAACATAAACGATGGTTTCGCCAAGTTTTTCTAAAATTTCTATAACTACTCTTACATTCATTGGCAGCAAGTTCAGAATTCTTAATGAGAACAGCTCTTTAGAATTCAGCGAATTCTTTTTCTAATTAAGCTACTCTTTCAGCAAATTTGGTTTCAGCTGCACTTTCATCTGCTGTTTCTTGGTTTAAGGTATCAACGAATTAGACTCTTAATTCATTGAAAATCTTCACCAATTATGCAACTGATCCTTAATCAGCAAAGTTTTATTCGGTTGCTAATTCAAGTAAGGCTTTGATAATTGGAGCAAATGAAGAATGATTTTAGAATGAAGTTTAGATTCTTCCTAAATTGGTTTAAACTCTCTTGAATTAAACAAGGGATGGGTTTGTTATTTAAGAAAGTAATCCTAAGGATTCATCTACGGCACCAATAGCTTCATTAATTTCAGCTATATTTGATAAGAATTATTCGTGTTGTTTCTTTCTGTTTACTGTTTCTGAATCAAGAATTCTTCTGTTTTCCTCAATGTTGGTTTTCAATTGAGCGAGTGCATCTTAGAATCTTTACTTTTATGGAATCAACACGTTATCAATGAAATCTTCTCCATTGAAAATGTCTAACTTTTTTATTTAAACATTAACCTCTGTCAGCATCTTAAATTTCTTATTCATATCTTGAGACATCTCTGTTATGTTCATCTGTTCTTCTAGAGTAAGCATGATGGATATCATCTAATTCCTCTTCTAATTAGACAATTAATTAATTGATAGCTTCAACCAATTCTGTCAATGCTCCTCCACTTCCCAATTCAACTTCTGCAAAGTCAACTATGAAAGAAGCCCATTTAGATTCTTTTAATTTGGCCAAAACCTCTTCTGAATGTCTCTCCATATTGAGTTCAACACTCAATACTCCAAATATCAGGCAAATTAATAATCCTGTTCTCATTTATTTTAAATAATAAAAACGACTATTGTAAATTCATAATTTATTTTCATTCACTTTCTTAATTATTTAATATATATTATTAATATTCTTTTATATAAATCCTTATTTAAATCAATTTTACTTTCTCTTCTTAATTTCTATATTCAATATCTATTCTTATAAGTATAATATTCATTTTCCAAACTTTTACTTTTATAATTGTTAAAATTAATTATACAACTAAAGTGATTATGATTAATTTGCAATCTTTATTATTTAATTACTATTTTATAGAAGAAAAATATTCCTATCTTTATATTTTAAATGTTTAGAACAAATAAAATAGAAAATTAAATTTCTCAGATTCATATTAGGATTTGAACTTAAAAAATGATATAATGTAACAAAAGAATGAAATTCTTAAGGATAATAAATATTCTAATATAATTACTATTGAATAAGTAGAACTAAGGTTTAGTTTTAATTTAAAACAAATAAATCAGTCTGAATCTATATCTATAATTTTTCTAAAATTAATTAAATATAAGTTCTAAGGATTAATTTTGTAAACTATAATATTGGTATTTCTTACTCATAAATGGTCTTAAATTTCAATATAAAAACATAAACATTAGTTAATAAAATTTAGAATTATTTGCAATGCGAACAAACTCATTAAAAAATAAAAGGAATCTTATTTTCTTAATAAATACAATAATCTCATTATTTATGAATATTAAAATAAATATTTTTTTATTTTAAATTCCTCTAGATCTAATATTGATAATAACTTCCTATCTCAGAATTCAAAATAAAATAGTATTGGGCAAAAAAAATGTTTTAAACTTCAATCTCGATATCTTCTTACAAAAAAAAGATCAAAGACTTAATTGATAAAGTCAGGATGATATTAAGTTAAAGTTTATTATGATAACAGGTGTTTGAAGATATAAATTTTCCTCCAAAATCATAAAGCATAGAACTAAGAAAAATGAATTAGAGATTGTATAAAAAAGTTTTGATGAATTAAAATTGAAAGTATTTTTCTTATTAGTAAAATTGAAAACAGCCTGTTAGAACAATTGTATCAATATCATATGATTAAATTATTAATTAATATATATATATGATTTCTCAAATAGGCCCTACTTAAGATGCGATCGATAATATGTTCGATTTTCTAATCTAGGGTAGTTTAATTAGAATTCAAATTTCATGATTTATGATATATTTTAATCTAAGTATAAATCTACCCAAATAAAGCATAAAGAGTGGTAAAATGTTCTCTGAAATTTTAATTGCCTATAAGATAACCAAACTTATTTCTAGCTGAAAATTTTGAATGATTTTATTAATAAAGTATTGTAGAAATTCAAAAAAAATCCAGTTAATCATTTAATTTGAAATGGAAGGTTATTACTAAAGATGTGGCAAAAGCTGATTTAATAATTACTAAGCCATCATTAAGATAATTTAAAATAATGTTATGATATTAATCTAATTCATTCTGTTGTGCATCCTGGAATATGTAGTTTATAATTAGCTTCGCAATTTTATCCATTCCATCCAGTTGAACAACGTTCCTAAATTAGAAATAATAATACATGTGTGCAACAGCCTTATGAAACATATCCACAAATTTCACCATTATTATCTGAACATTTCTTTCTGCATGCTGGTCCCCAAACATCATGTCTTTTTATTCTCTTGAACACGGATTCTTAGATATTACTATTGAAAGCAATAAATGCAACAATACAAGTCAAGGCTATTGCTATGTATAATAATCTTTTCATAAATATATTATTGTTTTCGAAATAAAATATTTTGAAGATTTAAAGTTTAATTTTATAAAATATGAGATTAGTACAAAAGAAATAAAATGGGTCTTGATTGGATTCTTACATATTGGAATTGAATATATGATTTAATTATAATTAATAATATGAAATAAAATCGAGCAGTTAAAATAATTATCATAAAGTGAAGTATCTATATAAATATATAATATATAAAATTTCATAAAGTGAAGTAATTAATTTCTACAGACTCAGGTGTTTATACTGAAGTCCAAATGTCATCAATTAATTAAACTACACCTTCTTGTTCTTCAATAATCATGTTTCTTAATACTATTTGATTTTCTAGAATAAAATCATTCTAATGCTGATTTAAAAGTTTCTATTATAATGATGCCTAAAACAAATTACTATACTTGTTACCCAAATGATATCTGTACCATCTGAGAGACAAATATTTTTACTGAACTATGGACCATATTTTGTATTACATTATTATGATTCTGATATTGCCTAAAATAACGAATAAAATTACAATAATTTTGGCATAGAGATCAATTTTTTTATTAGGTGATTATTTCAGGATATCTTTGATTGTATAACTATTTAAAAGAATTGATCCATTCTTAAATGGGGTTGGAGGTGAACTTGGATTAGAGCTCATTTTTTTTAATAATTTTAATAATAATACTGATTTTTAAATATTAAAATATTGTCAAGCATTAATAGTCATCATAGAAAAACTGTCAATAATTTATAATTATTTAATTAAATAAAATTTAGCATAAAGATAGATAAATCAATTCTTCAAATAACTAAAAATATGATATATGATTAAATATTTTTATAATTATTATTATTTATTATTAATAATCATTTTGTTTTATTAAATATAATTGACTCTAATATATATATTAATTTAAATTTAAAAATACTTATTAGTTAGAATTATCTTAGGCTATTTCGTATGATTAATAAATGAATTTATATTTAGAATATTATTATTGTATTAAGTTATTTTCTTTGAATTAATAATAATTTTAATTTAAAAATAAATACTCGACATCCTTCAATGAGTAATACAATTAAGTCAGTTGGAAATACACTCGTCAAAGGAAATGATCTAGGTTAGACAGGTCAAAGTTTTGCTGGGTCATAAAATCCAGCATCATTAAAGGGTAAACTTATGAGTTTAGAAGTAATGAAACTGAAATTAATTTTATGATAGGAAACAATTAAAGGCATTTAAGATGAGATGAATTTTCACAAAAAAGAAGTTCAAATATTGAAATCAGAAAAGGATACACTTGAATCAGTTTTAAGCATGAAAACTTAAGATGTCAAAAAAACATTAACAAATGAACTAATGAGAATCGAAGAAGAAATGAAGAGGTAAAAATAAAATTAAGAAAATTAGACATTTTGCTCATCAAAAGGCAGAAAATTCCAGATTATAATAGTAAATAACTGCTCTTAAAGGAGAGAAAACAGCTTTATAATAACAATTACTTGGATTATAAAGAAGAATTGCCGAACTTGAGCTTTAAGTTGGATAAGAATAGGCTTGATCTATCATCAATTATAGAATCATAATCAATATTTATAAAATTTATGCAAGATCCATTTTTCATTATTAAAACATGAAATCTCAGTTCTTTAATGTCTATAATATTAGTGATTAAATTATACATATATCATAAATAAATAAAATTATTTATTTGATCAAATGCTTAAATTTAAAATTGATTTGTTTTCTTTCAAACATGCTATCAGAATTTTTCAACATTTGATTAACAATAAAATTTTGAAAAATTTTGCATTAATTTTTTAACCATGATTTTGTTTTTATTATTTTTATTAATCATATTTTGATTAATGCTGAATTGTCTGATAACCAAATTATTTAGTTTTCTGATTAACAAAATTATTAAAATAGTTGATTCTAATTTTTTTACAGTTTACCGAAAAATAGTAGTCAAAGTAGACAAAGCTAATTCTAAAGAGTAAAAGTAGATGAATAATCTACTTTGTAAATGAATTTATTTTTTAATATATGAAATTAATTTTTTATATTTTATTTTTGTTTAAATAAAAATTTCAGTTTTGCGAATGAGATGAGTTGTTTGGTTTATATATTCTCTAAAAAGAACTTAGTTTGCTATTAAATAATATAAAAATTCTATATAATAAAACTATAAAAATTTAATAATATTATTATTTAGACAATATAGAACTTATATAAATAAATAATTAGATATGTAAAATTGATATTATAATCTCATTAATTAATATTCAAAATAGCTATGAAAATTTCTCTAATTTTCTTATTTATTTTAAATGAATGCTTGTGTGCTGATAAATTATTATTTATCTAAGCAATTTGGAGACATGGATCAAGAACACCTGTAAATTGTAATTGGAATTGTGAATACTTTCTTGAAAATGATTTATTGAATGGATATTTAACTCCAACAGGAATTAGATAACATTTTTCTTTGGGTTAATGGATGAGGAAGAGATACATTGATGATTATAAATTTCTTAGCGAAACGTATGATGCTTCAGAAATTATTGTTTATTCAACTGATGTTAACAGGACAATTATGAGTGCAATGAGTAATTTATAAGGAATGTATTCAAATAATGGTCCAAATATACCTTAAGTTTAAGATAGCTATCTAATTCCTCCAAATCCAGGAGCTAAAACTCCTACTGATTTTGATTAGGCTGCAGTAAAACATAATGTCTAAGTAATTCCAATTCACATGAAAGAAGCAATAACTGATGATGGTTTATTGTCAATATTGATTTGCCCTAAAGGTTATGAATTATTTGCTTAAAATATGCAATCAAATTTAACTATTTCTGTGATGTAAAAAGCTTAAAACTCTTTGATATAATTTTGTAATGAAATGAATATAGATCCATATTAATTTGATATATTCAAACTCACAGAATATATGGATACATTCTATTCATGCATTTACAATAATTTTCCAATGCCACCTAATCTTACAAAGAAAACATTTAATGAAATTGAATCTTTATATGCCCTTACTATTGCCTTGTAGCTATATCAAAATTGGCAGTATCATTATATATTATTATTTAAATAGATAGATATCAATTTTTTCATCACCATTTTTTGATTCATTACTTTCTTATTTTGATTAAGCATTGAATCAAAAATCAGAAAAAAATCAATAAAAATATATCGTATATTCAGCTCACGATATTAATGTTTAACTGATAGCTTCTGCATTAAATTTTACATCAGCAGAATGCATGGCTTAGGTATATTTAGGATAGAAAGTCAACAACACAAATTGTATTTATACTTATCCTGGCTTTGCATCCAATATTATATGGGAATTATGGGAAGATGAACAAACTCATGATCCTTATATTAAAATACTTTATAATGGAACAGAAATGAATTTATGTAATACAGACTCTAAGAATTGCTCTTATAAACATTTTAAATAATTAATCTTAAATTAAAGGAGAGATTATTAAAAAGAATGTAAAATTGAGATTGAACCCTAAGTATTTAATTAAATTTAATAAAATTTTAGATCTAATAAAAAGTTCCAACCTGGATGATAACACTTTCAATAATATTTCTAGTAATGTTTTTGGCCCTATTATTATACTTTAATTATTTATTGAAATAACTAAAATAAAAAGCTACAAACAATTAAAAGGAAGAAAGAAGAACTTTAAATTAGTATTATGATTGAATATATTCTATTTCAATATTGGTTTTGATGTTCCTGTTTATTAGAAACTATTCTTAATAATTTAATTTTAAATACATTGATTATTTTGTTTAATAGTGTTTGACTCTCTAATTCTCCTCTATTGTTAATTTTAAATAGATTCATTACTATTTTTTTGGATGATTTAACAGGTACCTTCTTAGAGTAGGCGATCCCATTTTTCAAAATTCGCCCTCATGAATATCTTAATATTTTCCAAATGTAAACTTATTTTTTTTAATCCGTTATCTAAGCTCTTAAAAGAATCGTTAAATTAAAATAAATCAATAATATTAGAACTTGAATCGTTGAAAGTAATAATTTAACTTTCATTGTTTTTCGTTTTTTAAATCTGTGAATAATCAGTCTAAATATGTTATTTTAGTTCTGAAAACCATTGTTGGTTTTATTTTTCAGATAACTAAATTTCTTTTAAGATAATGTTTTAATCTTCCCACAGTTTATTATTCAGTTTGAAAATAGAATCAAAATTATCTGGGATATCCTTTATATACTTCAGAAATTCAGAATTACTTGCATTTAGTTTATTTATTGATTCAAAATTCTTTGTGAAATTATTTTAAATCAAATTTTAAATTTAAAGTAGCATCTCTTAAACTTATTAATCAAAATCCTCTTTTCTTATATTCTTTGTATTAGTTGCTAATTAATTATTGTTATTTTTTTTTTATTCATACAATTCTTACTGTAGAGTTTGAATTTGCTGTTAATTTTTTATAGTTTAATCCATTAAATTTTTATTTTATTCTATTAAACTTTTATTTTAATCTATTAAATTTGTGTATTATTCTTATAATTTTTACAATTAATTTTATAATATTGTTTAGATTTGAAAGAATCCACTTTTTAATTAACCTTAAATATCAATTTATGAACTAGCTGGTTAGAAAATTTAATTTGGGAATTGTTGCTGTTAATTATTTTAATTCTTTTAATTCAAAAAAGTTTAATCTGATGTGCCTTTTTAAATTTAAGGAGGAAGACTTGATTTAGAATTAGCATTATTAACGAATTCTTTAGGTATTTATTAGTTTACACCAATTAATTAATTTTAAACTCGAGGATTTTCTCTCGATTTTTAATTTTCTAAGATACTTTATTGCATTTAAATTTTATTTAGTTAATCTAAGATTTCTTTCGCTGATGGTCTCTGATCCGAATTATAAGCAAGCATTCTTGTTAATAGTTATTTTATTTCCGATGAAACATTCAATTTTTCAATTCTATCATACATAATTTGTGGTTAATGTCTATGTTTTAAGACATTTGTTTTAACTTCATTATAATCTTTACCTGTTAAAAGTGGCTATCCTTCAATAATTTCATAAAATACACATGCCAAAGACCAGATATCAATAGCTTATGTATAATTAGTCGAGTTTTCATATAATTCTGGACTTTAAAAAATAGGAGTTCCAACTTATTTAGATTTTACTGCATCATTCACATCTTAACGAATCAAACCAAAATCAATTAATTTAAAATAATTACCAACTCTTATAAAGTTTTCAGGTTTAATATCTCTGTGTATTAAGCCATTAGAATGCAAAAACGATATTCCTTAAGTTATCTTATTATGTAATGTAATAATACTTATTTCATAATTATTAGTTTATCGACAATAGATAAATTTTTTTATAATTTTTGAAATTCATATAGGTTTTCTCCTCCTAATTCCATCACAATAACATAGTAATCATTCCATTTAAAAATCTCATAAATTCTAATAATTTTAGAGGCTGCTTGTTCTTTGAAATTCAATACTTATGGATTGCTTGCTTATTCATAATTAACTTAAATTGAAATTAATTACTCAATGAATTTTATTTCATCTTATCTGATATTTAATTGTAATTTTATCGCTATTTTACCTTTAATCTTATTATCCCAATTTTAAGCATTTCCTAAAAATACACATCCTTCTCCACCCTCACCCAGCATATTCTCTAAAATAAAGCTTCTATTCGGATAATTTCTATTCGGCGCATTTATAACAGTATTAGAAAGCATCATATAATTCATTTTATTCATTTGGACTTTAAAATTTTTATTTCTATTAATTTTGTAATTGAATCATTAAAATAATTAGGTTATATTTGCAATATATCTTAATAATTAGTCCAAATTTTTTTGTGTAAGAGAATAATAAAGTAAATGTTAAAATACTAATGAATAATTATGTGTCAATTTTATAAATGTATATTATTTATTTATAATATTGTAAATCAAAAATAAAAAAGAAAATTATATTATTATTAACATTATTAAATTATTATATAAGAATAAAAAGTAAATTAAATGATAAAAAATACTTAAACACCACTTAATAAGGATGAGTAAAAAAGATTGAATTAAATAGTTTAACAATTAATTGATTCTAATGATAGTGTGGAGTTTCGATAACCTGTGGATTATAAGAGATTAAATTTGCCTGATTATATATAAATAGTTAAGAGACCTATGGATTTAGGGACACTATAATAAAAATTGAATAACAATTTATATAAAACAGTGGAGGAATGTTTGGATGAAATATAATTAATTTGGGACAATTGCAAATTATATAATGGTGCATCAAGTGTAATTTATTTGAATCTAGATTGATAGTGGATAACAAAATTAGCAGAGAAATTAGAAAGATTATTCAAGAAAAATGTGAAGAATTATTTGCCTTTAGTAAATCTTCCTTAAGTTGTACCAAAAATAAAAGAGAATACAGCAGATGTATTTTAGGAGGAACCATAAGAACAAGTAACTTACAATGACAAAGTAGAATTTTCAAATAATTTGAAATAATTGGCTCCTGAATAGATAGGACTTATAGTTCATATGATCTAGAATACATCTCCAAATGCATTCAAAGAAATAGAGCGGGAAAAATACTCAATAATAGTTGATAATATAGAATTAGAAGCATTCACAAAATGTTAAAAGTAGATATAAGCATGGATAACAGGTGATGATATAAATAAAAAGGTGAAAATATGAAATATGAATGTTATTTATTTCATTTATTAAGTGAATCTAAAAACCTATATAAATATTTTTATAATTCTGATAAATGGATATCATCTGAAATAGTGCGCAAGAACTATTTAGTGTTCCATTAGAATTCTTCAGTTGTGACATTATCAGAAGGACATTGTGATTTATTTAATTCTTAAACAATTTGCATTTCAACCAAGAGAATTTAACTGAAAAAGAATAATATACAAATAATAATACCTTTCATCTTCCTTATAAATTGAGGATATTTTTTCAAATTAAGGAGTATTCTTGAATTCTCTTAATTTTATTAGAGAATCAACGTTTATTTTTAATTGAGATTGAATGTATCTTATCATGAAAAGAACCATTAAAGGGACATGAACATTTTCATTTACTTCTAATAATTTTATTATGGCTTGAATATGTTCATGCAGTAATTTTCTATGTTAAAGAATTATTTTGATATTATTCTAAAGCCAGCTTTCAGAAGATTCTGTCATTTTTTATGAGAAATGTTGACTATTCTTTTTTATAAATACTTATTGATAAGGCGAAGAGTTTTATCTAATTGCTAATAATAAATTATATTACACTTACGAGATACACCTCTTCTATTACTATTGGTTAATGGTGAGACACTTTTCTGACTTTTGGAAATTCGAAGTTGAAAAAGTTCTTACCAAGAAATTCTTTATCTTGGATCAACTGTAAGCATTCTTCTTAATAAGCGATCTATCCCATCAGATATTTAATATGGTATTGTCAACTAATATGATAATGTATATTTTTACAGGTTAATTCTAGATCTAATACATCAATCTTGGAATGGTTACATCTTCATATGGACATCTTCCAAAAAGCATTTCGTATAGACAAACTCCTAAAGACCAAATATCAGCAGTAAAGCTATATGGTTCACCTAATAAGATTTCAGGTGCCATGTATATAGGTGATCCCACCATAGTTTAAGTTAGATCAAAAGGTTCAATATTTTTACAGAATCCAAAATCTGCTATCTTTACTAAGTTATCATGCAATAGAATATTGGATGGTTTCAAATCTCTATGTAGGATATTTTCTTTCTATAAGGATTCGAAACCATTCAAAAGTTAAGCAAATTTATCCATGGCATCACTTTCTCTAAGGTTACGACTTCTTTGAATATACTCTTCAAGATTACCACCATTGCAAAATTCGTATACTAAATATAAGTTATTTTTAGAGTTGAATAATTCAATAAATTTGATCACATTTGGATTATTTATTCGTTTTAATGTTTCTACTTCGTTCATTGTAAATTAAGTTAATTTTGGTAATTGTTTAAATCTGCTTAGTTTAATCACTTTTATAGCATAATATTCTTAAGTATTAAGTTTATTGGCTTTATAAACCTTCCCATATTATCCTTACCCGATTTAATTGAGCAATGTATATTTATCTATTTATTTCATATTATTAAATATTAATATTTATTATATATATAATGATATACACTCTCAACTCACTAATTTAATCAATTCCTGACATAAACGTGGATATTTGAAATTCTTAACTGCTTACTCAGCCTCTTTTAATACAACTTCTTTCTATGGACATTTTAATAGACATTCGAAAACAGCTCTTTGAACTTCTTCACTTGAATCGTCTAAATGAATCAAAGTTGCTTTAACAATATATTCTAATATTGTCGTTGAATCATATTTTTATTACATTATTGCAGCAATTGCAAAAGTAATTTCAATTCTTATTTGATTTTGAGAATCATCCAATCTTTCCAAAAGAGAAGGATAAAAGTCTCTGATTATTTCATAATCTAGAATCTAACATTTTTTTATTAAATTTGTAGCTAATTTGCTAGAAGCGAATCTTAGATCTGGTGCCCAATCATCTGTCATACACGATTTTAATGGAGCAGACAATTATGGAAATAATTCCAAAATTTCTTATTAATTAAGCATCTCACTCAAATAAAGTGTTATTATTACTGACGCTTTTCTTACTTTAACTGTAGGTTTATTAGCTTTCCAAACCATTGATTATATTAGTAATTATGAAATCATGACTGCTGAATACATTTTTATTGTATCTTTAATCGACTAAATTTAAACTACTTTGTCTAATAATAAAAGCACTTCTAATCTTAGTTCAACTTCTTAATCACCACCCAATGAATATTTCATTATCTATATTATTTGTTGTATATATTTTGATATACCATCACCACATCCTGTTACTATAGCCTTAAATTTTAAGAATTCTCTTGAATTTGATTTCCATGTTTTAAAATGTTCTTAATTTACAATTTATTCTAGAATTAAACTTATTTCATTTGCATGTAAATCAGTTACACTAGTATAACCGCACTTTTTAGATAATTAATGAAGCAGTCCTTCACAATCTAACTTATTGAAGGATCTTATTGTCAATAATGCTTAAAATAATTATCTAACATATATTGGTAATTCTTGTTAAGATTATCCAATTATTCGATTTTCTAAATAGTAAATACATTCCATCACTTCCCAACAATCTGAATACACACATTCGATCTCTCCAATCAAATGAACCAAACCTTGTAAATCAAGATTGTCATTTTCATGAATTATAGTCTCACTAATTATATTTATCAAATTGCATAAAGTCTTTGATTATTATGCTTATAATTCAAATCTTGCTTAATTAATCAATGTTGGCAAGTAATAATCTATTTGAATCTTCAACCCTATCACATAACAAATTTATTTGCACTATTTATAAAATAATCATCTTGTACTTCGTTCAAATAAAATTTATCATCATTTGTGTATATTTTAGCTAACAATTTAAATATTTGAGTCAGATATTCTCCAATATCTGCAATACAACAGATCATCTTTAACTACTATAAACCTTTTAACTTTTATATCTATGTTGATTGAAATTCAGCACTATCTTTTAAAACTATTTATATTAATTATGAGAGGTTTTTTGTTATTATATACTTTTATCCATCAGTAATTGAGACAAATGGTGATACTTTATTAATTAAACTTTGATTTTTTTCCATTAATAATAATTTATGTAAAAAATACCAAATTTATTCTTAGAGTCTGTTTATAATTATAATTAAATACAAATATGAATACTAAATTAATTATTTAATTTCATAATATATCAAAACCATAAACAAAATAAATTCAAGTATTACAATATAGCTGCCATATGCTTTTGGTTCTTATTCAAAGAGAACTAAAAAATATATTCGAATATATAATTTACTTTTCCATTAGTTATTTATTAGCCTGATATAACAATTGCTGTACCAAATATAGAAATAAATACAAAAATGACCAAAGTTGGAATTATTTCAAATTTTAATGCTGCGGCTTAATACATTATTCCAAAAAATAAGGATACTATTGAAGAAATTATAAAGTATTCTAATAAAATTATTAATTTAGTTACATTTTGGATCAATTTTCTACTAAATCAAAGTAATTATGGAAGCAAGACTGATTGATACTAAAAGTAAAAAATGCATTAACATTCCAATATAAATGGTTTTAGCAAACATCCTACGACTATTTTGATTATCATCATCTTCATTCCCAGCTAATATTAATACAATGAACCCAACAACATATAAATCAAAAAAACCCTAAATTATAGTAATAATGAAGAATAATGTCTTATCAACTTGTTAAGATTACACAATATTGAGAAAAGCTAATTTCTTTTCGTTTCTATTCTTTAACATAATTACGAGGAGTAAACCTATAAACATGATCCCAAATCCGAAAAAGTTTGTCATATAATTGCTTGATAAACTAAAGGAGGATAAGTTGTAAATCAGAACAATCAAGATTATAGCTTCCCAAAATATCCACAAGCATAAAGTTGAACGAAAAAAATTGAACTTTTCATCCTAATTACATTCAGATAGTAATTCTACTTTTGAATTATTTTATTATTGTAATTCTGTATCAAAAGGAATTATTACTTGGCCTTATACTATATTTTAGGAAAAGTAAGGACTATATTTGATTTCACATTAATTATTAAATCTGTTCATTAATGAATCGATTTTTGAATCATTTTATTAAGTTTGAAAATTTAAATCGTTATCATTTTAGCTTAAATTGTTTTCTGACATTTTATTTATATATTTTTGTATTCTTAATAAATTTGATTTTATTTAAACAACATATATTCAATTCTATATTGGCTTAAATAGGTACTAAAACTGATTAATTTTATATTTAATTTTATTTTTAAAAAGATTATAATAAACTATCGTGTTAAAAATTATTATTTATTTATTATATTAAAACCAATTTAAATGAATTTTGTTGTTCAATACTTCTATAAAAATACTAATCATTTATTAGTTTTCCTTGCTAATTTGTCCTGTATTTCTTATTATGAATAAGTATCTGACTCTTCATAAAATTTATTGAAATCATAATTAATATCTTTAAACTCATCATAAGGATTTAACGCAATTAATAAATAATAATTTAATTTATTGATCTCTAATTCTTTGATTGTAGGAGCTTTGATAATTTTGAGAGTTTCATAAATACTCTCTCTATATAGTACATTAAAAATTTCATTAGCTTCAAAAGTCTCATTTAAAGCTGCTAAAAAATTCTTAATCATGCCGACTATCAGTTTATTATTTTAATTATTATTATATTCATCTTGAAGTATTTATTAACATCTTTTAGCAATTAAATTATAGAAATCTAATGTATTTAGACCATCTTACTCAATCTAAGCCACCAATATCTCAAATTACTAATGTAAAATACACAATCTTAAATACTTAAGATTTTTAAAATCTCCCCCAAAGATCTTAATCAAAATTTTCATTACCATTTGCTTGAAGTTGATTACTTATTCTTGTTAAAACAATAATTTAGTTTTTAGCAATTAAATAAATCAATCTATGATAGAAATCCAATGATAATTTAATCTACCATTCTACTTGTAATTTTATTATCTTCTAAACAAGAAAGTTATAAAAGAATGCAATGTTTCTTTCAAATATAAAATATTTATAGTATTTTTAAAAAGCATCCTTTTTTTTCTTTTCATTTTTATACATAACCAACATTCTATCTACCTTATAAATTTATTATTTGATCTTACATTAATATCAGGTTCCTTTTAAAAATAACATTATTAGATCCTAGCTTCCACATCACTCTATCTCCATAAAGGTTCTTCTTCAGATAAAATTATTTACTCTTTAAATAGATATCTGACAACTAAATTTTTTTCAAGAATTGAATTATTTGCCTTTATTACATACAAAAATTCATCTTCATTTTAATTAAGTTTTATTAATACCTTTGTCTGATGTACCTTAAAAATCAATTTATTCTTCTTCTAATTTGATAGTAAGTATAGGATCTTATATTAAATCTTGAAAAGAAATTCTTTCATCTTATGCAACAGTTAGCATTTTTTATATTAAATCTTTGATGGCTTAATTTCTAATTGGTCTATTGGGGAACTGTAAAGTCTAACTAATAGAGAAAAGTAGGTACGAATTTCTTAATATTATCCATCCATTCATGGGTTGATTCTGCCTACCATGGCAATTATCCATATAACATTTAATAGAAAAGCAAACCTAAAGACCAAACATCGGATTTATTAGTAAAAGATTGTCCAAGCAAAATCTCAGGAGCTAAATAACATGGAAATGGAATGGATTTTAAAACATTAACATCTTTAACAGCGAGTCCTTTCAACATAGGTTATTATAGAATTCCTGCATAATATGTATCAGATATTTTAGCTACTCCTTTGTGTAATAAGATATTCTAGGGCTTTAAATTGTTGTGAATAACATTAACTTTATTTAGTTCTTTATAACCTTCAATAATATGTTACATAAATTGTATAGACTCATGCTTAAAAATTATACAAACATTATGTACTTCGCTCAATAATTTTTCCTTTTTTAAATATTCTTCTAAATTTCCATCTTCACAATACAATTAAACAAAATAAAACATATTATGGTTTATGATAACATCATACAATTTGACTAAATTGGGATGCTTGATATTTTTCAATCTTTTGAATTCAAATTTTATAAAATCTTACACTCTTACACTTTCAGACTCACTCTTTTATTTTATTTTAACATTTACATGCAATTAACATTTTTTTATAGCTAAACATTCTGTAATATTTGTTAATAAACATCCTTTAAATACTGTTCCTTTGGATCCAATTTACATATTATTAAACATTACGTATTGTTCCAAATATTTCACTCCTGAATCTTCCGTCATTAATTATTTTATAATATATAATGTATAAAATTTGAATTATATAATTTTAAGCATATATATTTAAGGTATTTAGAATTAATTTTTATTTATCTAAATATTAATAATAATATTAATAATAACATAATATAAAAAATAAGTTAATTTTATCAGATAATTTTAATTTTAAATCTCTATAATTAATCTAAAATTGATGGTTATTTAATCTTAAAAATATCTTAATTATCTTTTATATACAATCTAATTTGTTTATGTCTCAATATTATATTAAATGCTAATTCTAATTGAGATTCTTCAAATTAATTTGAATCATTAAATTTGATTAGCAAAGTAATAATAAGTTCACTTAGGACTTTTTATTTATTGCTTCTAATATAATAAATTAATTATCCTGATCGCTTGATAAAATTAATAATCATCTAGAGATTAGATTCATATCCTTATTATAAATATACTTTAATAATTTCTAAGAGTTACTCGTCAAGATCGTCTCTTGTAACAATTTCTTCACTTAATGTAAATAGGATAGATAGAATTTAAGATATTTGTATTTATTACTAAACTGCAGTTATCACTAAATGTTTAATCAATTTTGGTATATATTAGAAACTTCTTAAATCAATAGTTTCTATTTAACAGATATCCTTTGCCAATTATTAAATATTTGAATCCTTTGCTAATACTCTCTCTTAAATTTGCTGAATCAAATCATCAAATGTTCCTAGTTCACTTAATTAATATTCGCTTTATTCTTCTAATTAATGAATTACTTAATGATTTTTGCTTGTAGTTATTTTTATAATAACAGGTTCTTTAACATTTTATTGTTTTGAAACTACTTTTGCTGAAAAACGCTAAACTCCATAATTGTTTTTGAATTTAGGTTATTCTAGAATTTTTGGTTTATTTATAGATTAACGAATCATTATATCAGGCGTATATGGTTATTGAATTTAACCTTAAAATCTAATTGTTTCTGAAAATGTTGTGGTTTTATTCATTAACTATGGAAATTAAAAGACTTTAGGTTTCAAACATGCCTTATTATTTTAACCTTGATTTCGAGAAGAGGATATTTATTTCTTTAGTTATTCATTTCTCTTTAACATTTTTATATTTTTTTATATTCATCAATTCACAAATAACATAAACATTTTAATCATTCTCTACAAGGTACGTCTAATCTTTGATAATAAGCATTCAATGAACCCACATATGTAAATAATATTGCCACCACTACACTTATATGCCATATCTAATGACTTTAACCACAATTGTCGAATTTTCCTGGAACATGCTTCTCTGGAAATCTTATATTGTAAATATATAATCCAGAACTAAATATAAATTTATTCATCTTACAGATAAGCAATTGCCATAGCAATATAATATGGACATTAAGTTGCAAAACTAAATCCTTCCAAATTTGCATCATCTATTGCAAAATGAATGAAAGGAATTGCACTTGCAAATCCCAAACCTGCGAATAAATTACTCTTTAATGTTCTCCATTCCTCTTTATAAAAAAAGTCAAATAAACATAAACTGAATAATACTATGGCGAATACACCCTATATGCTTGTATAAATAACTGCATAATGAGGATTACATTAAAATCCATAAAACAATGGAGCAAATGTAGATCCAGAAACTAAAAAACAAATACCAGCATAATCCAATCTTAATAATATTCTATTCACTCTCTCTGACAAACAATAAAATAAATGATAAACAGTACTACAACCTAGACATACAATTGCTGAAATAAGAAAGGCTATCAATGGCCATCTTGATATTATTTTATGTAGTTTATCTTCATTAATTGTTGAACGACCAGTTAAATGTTAAAATCCTAAATATAGATCAATCCAATCAAAATCTTTCGATTCCACTATTTCTGTTGCTTTAACCTTATAATCATTGATGATTTCTGAGATATTATATTTCCATTATAAGTTTTCCCAATCAAAAGCTTAAGCTATATTTTTTTGGATTTTTTGAAATTCTTAATCATACTAATGAGCAACTTCGTTAATAAATTTATTAACATGTTAAATATTTTATTGTAATTATTATTGAACCTTCTGAACGTCATCTTATAAAATGTTCAAACCTAACTCTAATTATCCTTATATATGTTACTCTAAATTATAGGCTTGTTCATATATATTTTAAATTGATTCTATATTAATACTTAATACATACCATTAAATGAATTGATTGCTTTCTCTCTAAACAATTCATCGTAATTTAACCATAAATAAAATATTAAGGAGATAATAATGATAGCTCCAATTAGATGAGTCCAAATATTTACGAGTTCATTATGCCACATAAATAAACTCTTTAACACATCCTTCTTATTCTTTACATTAATTCTATATCCTCTTTTGATATATTTATCCTTTAAATGTGTTGGTGCCTTGCAGATTGGACCTCTATATTATTAATTTAAATTATACATGCTCATATCTTAATTAACATTCTCTTTCTAATCCAAATTGTTTACTTTATTTTTATGTGACGTCCTATGAGTTATTTCTGAGCTCGATTCCATGATTTTATTTAATTAAATTGCTAAGCTTTGTAAATAATTTAATAAATCCTAATAATAACCATTAATATTAGCGATTAAATTTTCTTAAATTGACAGAGTTTTAACTATTATTCATAATTAAATAATTATATTACAATAGAATTTTTTATTATAATATATGTATCATCTTTAACTTCTCTTCTTTTAAAATTCCATAAAATTATTTACATACCCACTTACCTAATATATATGAAATTCTTATACTCAATTCATATTTAAACTTTATCTATTATAACAAAAGATTCTATATAATGATTTAATATTATTACCATACAAGACCATTAGAGGTTTTTATTATCTTCAAATTTAATATTACTTAATGTGATGAATATAAAATTTTAAATATTTTAATATAAAATTTAATTAATTAATAAAAACTTATTATTGTAATGATGAGAGGGTTTGTAGAAATTACTTATAATAGTTTTATTTTGATAATCTCCTCTCATAAAGATGTAATTTAGGATTAATTACAAAGATTACAAATTTATTATAATTTATTTATATACATCAAGTCCATAAACTTACTACTCCTTCTTTGCTTGCTGAATAAATCCATGGCTAAGTAGGGTGAAATGCTACATCCATGAGGGATTCTTTTTTCTTTTATTTTAAGACTTTCAAAGGAAGAATTACAGGGGCTTAACTCAAATCTGTACTAATACGGCAATGGAAAATGTTGATAGTTCCTACGATAAGAGAGAGATTATACCATCATCGGAGCAGGATGCAAATAAAGGGTACGTTTAATGGAATATAACTCTTCTAACCCCATTTTTATGATAACTCATTTTTTTAAAAGGAGTTTTACCCATGTCTAAATCAAACCAACACACTTTTTAATCATTTGATCCTACAATTAAATTATCACCATAAGGATGAATTGCAATGGTTGAGTTTTGCTAATTACCTGCTAATAGTTTTTTTAATAACTATTATTTTGTTAATGAATAGATAAAGATATTTTTATTTGTCATAATATATAATTCTGGTTTAGTAGGATGAAAAATCGTTTATTGAACTTCAGTGGAAGCTTTCATATTCTAAAAAGGAACAGATGTTGATGACTTACTAATACAATGAACTAATATGCAATGAGACTTAACATGAGTATGAGGTTATGTACTGACGATATAATCAGATTTGGTGTGAAATTGAACATACAATGGATCATATGGCATTTTAACTTCAATTAATTGTTGAAAGACATTATCATCTAATTCAAAGTTCCATTCAAAAACATTATTTTAATTTTTAGGAATTTATCTATGAGCATTTTCACCATCTTCTACATTAGGATGTTGTCTTTTATCAATAAAAGAGTTTAATATAAGAAATCCATTTGATTATAAAATACATATTAATCCAGATTAACTGAAATCTAAACCCAAAAATTATTTATCATCTACTTACCATTTAGTATATAAACATTTAGAGGTTTTAGTATCAAAGAATGCAATAGCAAATTCATAACAAACTCCTAAAAGTTAACCATCTTATGATATTGAAATTTATTTAACTTAACCAGATTTAGTGGTATCAATCTAACCGAACTCAAAATTTAATTTAGTTGGGAAAGGTTTTAACTCTTCAGGCTTAGGAATTTCAGGTAAAAAGTCAGTTGATTTCATCATCAATTTCTTTCTTCTGATTCTTGGAGCCAAATATAAATCTAAACATCTATTAAATAAATCTTTTGTCAATTATTCTGACGATGGAACATTTCTTAGATGTTTAAATTTTTAGGGTATAAATGGTATTTCTCTATCTTCAGGATCAGTTTATAACCATTATTACTTTTCTTATTCTGTAAATAGATATTCTTCAGGGGGATTGTAACTAGCAACATTAGAAGGTAATGTTGCTTTAGATGCAGGTATCCTTGCTGGCAAGTATTTACTTAATACTTAATCTTCAGCAGCATTTTCCCAAACATCAAACATCTTTTCTACTTTTTGAGGTGGATTTAAAACAATTCTTCCTAATTTAATTCCTTATACTAATTTATTAATTTTAATTCTTTCCCATTTCGAAGGTAAGAATCTACGTTTTGGATTATAGGATGATAATAGATCAAATTGATTAAAATCTTCATGTTCAAAATAATACTAAATGGAGATATAAATATTATTTTTACATCATCTGCTAATTTGATTGCAGTTTTTCCTTTCCTTATTCTGTCTAACATCTATAATTGCTTATCATTTAAAACAACATCTTAATTATTTAATTCATCTCTGACCACTCTCCACCAATCTTTATTTTCAGTCTTATTAATAAACTCATCAATAGTATCTTAAAATTATTTTTTTTTCTGAATTTTGTTTAGATTCTCATCATAACCAATAAAATCTTTATCTTTATATTTCTTTGTTTGTAATCTTCCAATTTTTGAAAGAATCTATACATACTCATTAATAATACTTTTTCATCTTCACTATCATCAGATTCTTAATAGAATTGATCATGAATGTTCTTTGGTTATAGTGATAAGTCTTTTTTAATTGATTTCTTATTTCTAATAGCTCGAATATTTATTGTATTGTTTTAATTCATTAATTATAAATTTAATTTAAAAACAAATAATATTTAAATTGTCTCATTTAGGTCCACCATTAATAAAATTATAATGATCCTTTGATTTTTTTTATGGCAAAGAAGTTAGTACTTTTGAAGGATGAAACTCATTTTAATATACTCTCTTCTATGGATAATAGTGTGATACTTTAGTAGGAAATAAATATTAATTACTATGGACAGGACTAAGTCCACCCATAGCCATGCTAGATAGATCCAATACAGCAGGTTAAACTTAATCTCTATCAACACTTAGTCTATATAATCTAGGAATGCGTGTCTATTTAATCGATCTAATAGCAGATCTAAAATTAGGTTCATAATTGAATGGAGTTTTATTATTGACAGTATTATTTTTTATCATTTCTTTTGGAGGTTCAATTGATGTTTAAATAGGTTTTAACTTAATTTAGGGTTTAGTTGTGTTATAATTACTAAGCACATTATTATTAATTATTTTTGTTGGACTAGGAACTTAAGAATTAGATGGCTTATCTTTGATTCCTTATCGAGAATTATTAAGACTATCGTACTTTTAAATGTATAATCTTGTTGAATTTTTGAGAGGAGATCTTTTTTTCTTTTTTGGTGATTTTATTATTTGATTAATTTACATTGACGTATTATGCTCTGATTTTTCAAATTCATTAGTATCATTTTGTATCTCATTATTTTAAACAACCATTTCAGGTTAAGATTAATTTGTTTCTAATTTAACTTCTTCATTCTCCAAATCATTCTTATTTTATTCGACATTTTTTTAGCTAAATGAAGGATTCCTGCCTCGACTAATAAATTAGAATCTAGCTTTAACTATTGAAGATTATTAGATTTATATCTATTGTTTATTCAATGTACCATTCTTATCAGTATGAGCTATTAAGTATTTTTTATTTTATTTACATGAAATCATTAATTTTCTCTACTATTCAGTTAAAGTTTTTTGATAATCATCGAACAATTCATCATAAAACTCTTTATTTATAGTTAACTTTCCTTCCTTTTTATTTTTGTCCTCTTTCAATTTAATCTTTTGTTCTGAAAATTTATTATAAATTTCTTTATTTTCTATCTTTTTCATATAACCCAATTTAGATAAACACATTACTGATTTAATAAGATTCAGAAGTTTCTGCTATTAAATCCAAGTATGAAAGATCTCTTCCATCGTTTATGGTACTTCCACATCGCTTTGCTCATTCAACCATGGATGAAGCAATCCTTAATCAGCTCTGTATCTTTTTGTTTGATCTAATTCGGTTAATTTTTTAAATAGACTGTATTACAATCTAAAATTCTTATATCATTTTAGATTGTTACTAAGTAAAATTCCCTTAATCATGCATGACCTTAGTTTTCTACAAAATCTATTCGAGAGTATCATTCTACCTATAATATGGGTGTTACCCATTATTTAATAACATAAACATTATAACACCAACTCCCCAAATATCAACATTCTAAATAGAAAAATAAATAATATACTTTGCTATATATTTTATTCATTAGGAGTTCTGGGGCCATGAAAATTAGAGTACCGCATTGCTTTGTCATTAATTGATTTTCAACAGAACTCAAGCCGAAATCACTTAATTTGACGCAACTTAAATCTTGGTTTACTAGAATATTTTCTGGTTTAAGATCTCTATGAACAACATTATTATTATGCATATATGACAATGCTTATAAAATATTCCTTATAATAGTTTTGCATTGTTCTTCTGTAAACCATTTTTTATTCTAATGCAAGTTCTTCATTAAGTCTTCCAAAGAACCTTAAATAATCAAATTTAGTATACCTCCTTCTATGAGTTCCATTACAATTAATATTCTAGTATCAGTCTCCTTAACATCTATAAACTTGACAATATTCTCATGTTTTAGACTAGCCAAGATTGTTGATTCTTATTTCAATTAATCATATCGATTCACTAATTTCTTCTTTATTATCTATTTTTTATATATCAATGAAATTTACTTTGATTGCTGCTTCTTATTGAGTTGTCAAATTGACTGCTCTAACTACTATGCCGAATGCTCCTTATCCAATAGTGGCTTTATATTCAAAATAATCACTAAATTTTCTCATTTCATCACCTTCTATCAATTTATTTAATTGATCATCCATTTTCTTTAATATTATTATATAATATCTAATATGATAAGATTAAATATATTAATTATCTACTTTGTTAAGATACATTCAAGTTTTGACATAAATTAGATTATTCTACCATAATACCATCTATCTCTAAAATTAATAATAATCAAATTTCATCAAATATTGTTTTCCAAATCAGATTTTTAGCTTAATTATATAATTTTCAATTTAATAATGGGATCAGTTTGTGCAAAGAAAAAAGAAACAAGAATTAATTAGGTCATTCAAGAGTAGTCTGCCTCGCCTTACATGCATGACTAATAATCCTCTCTTTTACTCTAAGACAAAAAGACTCAGCCTTAAACATTGCTTAAGGTTAAGATCCCTAAAGTAAATCATTTTCATAAGTTCTTTCTTAGAAAAATAAAAAAGTGAGAGAAACTGTCAAGGCAGTCACACTAAAAAATGAAGAAGTATTTATACATAAAATATTATTACTAAGGGTCAGAAAATGCTTAATGATTATGTTTTCGATGAATTTTTAGGGTAAGGTGCTTTTGGTAAAGTTAAACTGGCACATAAGAAAGGTGATCATACAAAAAGATTTGCTATAAAAATACTGAAAAAAAGCAAACTTAAACGACAAAGGGAGTTTGTTAAAGATGCAAATGGAAGTATAACTACCTTTTCTATTTAATAATAGATTTGGTCGTTAAGGATGCATTACAAGATGTTAGAAAAGAGATAGCCATTATGAAAAAAATAAGACATAAAAACCTTATTTAACTTTATGAAGTGATTGACAATCCTACTAGCGATAAATTGTTTATGGGTAAATTTCTTATTTTTTTATATGAATAGTCCTTGAATTTGCAGAGGGAGGTCAACTGATTGAGTGGGATGAAGATGAAGGCAAATTTTATAAATTGAATGAAGATGAAGAATTAACAGAAGATATACTTTCTTCTCTCTTTCGTGATTGTATTAAAGGCTTAGCATTCCGTATTCCACTTCAATATATTTAGTTCATAAAAATAAAATTGTCCATAGAGATCTCAAACCATAAAATGTCTTAATGTCAGGGAAAACTGCTAAAATAGCAGATTTTGGTGTTTCTTAAGTAGTGGGTTCTAAAAATGATGTGCTTGAAAATACATAAGGAACTTATTATTTTATGCCGCCTGAAGCTTGTGATAAAGAAACTGCAAAAGATGGCTACTCTGGCAAGGCAGCAGATGTCTGGGCACTTGGTATCACCTTCTTTGCTTTCACTTATTTAAATGTTCCTTTTACTGGAGACAGCATTCCTGATATTCTCAAAAATATATCGTAAAATGAGTATACATTCTATATCAACAATATAGTGTTGTATTCCCAGATAATTCGGCTATCAGTGATGGACTTAAGGATTTTTTACATTATATTTTGAATAAAGATCCAAAACAGAGGCCAACTATAAATGATATTGCTAAGCATCCATGGATTAATTAGAGTTCAGCTAATTTATTAGATGAAATGTATATATAAATTTCTAAATTAATAATAGGGATTAAGAAGAAAAAGTTATGGAGGTCTCATAAGTTGATATTGATAATGCATATTCTTTAGTTTCATTGATGAAAATCAAAAGTTGGGCTTAAAAATGGAGAACTGAATCTAATCTTAAAAAAGCTGGACCATCACCTCAAAATGAAGAAATAGAGATTAAGTGAATTCTTAAATATATTGAATTTAAACTTAAATTTTGTTTATGACTTGATTCCATATAACACTATTAGATATATTTTCATATAATTTTTCAAGACTAATTTTAGACTTAAATGACTTTTCATTCCATTTTTTATTTAATTCATCAGTCCAGAGATAATAAATAAAATAATCTTGGAAGAATCATTTTAAAATTATTCATTATTTATTTATGTTCAAACAAATAAGTTAAATGTAGAAACTAAAAAATTTAATTATTAAGAATAAGAGGACACGTATTGGATTTCATTTTAATATTTTATTTATAAAAATCTCTTTTTAAGGTTGGCTTTGAATAATTTATAAATTAAATTATAATAAATATGTTGTTAATAATATGTATTTAAAATAGAATAATATTTTGAAGAGAGAATTCAAGAATAAACTTTAAAATAAATATAGATATATAAAATTACAAAACAAATTTATAAATTCAACTTTAATTTCTGAATTCTTCCAATTACTTTTTGTGCTCTCTATTTATTTTAAAAATAAATATATTTACCGCTTAATTTATTCAAGTCTTTAGTTAGTTTTATTTCTTTCTATCTAAAATAGTTTTTCAAGTCTTTTTTATTCATCCTAATTTTTAGTATTAGCCATGGCTTATTCCCTCTCTTATTCAAACTGTTATTCTTCTTCTAAAACCTATTTTTAATAAATTTTATTAATACATCAATCATTTCTTAATTTTATCGAACTTTTAATTAATCAATGAAATTTTCGTATTTTTTATTATTCATTCTAAATTTTCCTTAGTTTTAAGACCCATATTAATTACTCGAAGAATTTGTTAAAATCTTCTATTATTATGATTTTGGCCTAACATTATTTCTCATGTCTTTATTTGATAAAGTATTTTAATATTTTGCAGTTGATGCTTCTAATAATAAATATTTTTACGTCTAACATTATGGTAACTATTTTATAAGCTATTCGAAGCATGAATACTATTACCATCAGGATTTAAAGCTGATGGATCAAGTTTTCCTAATTTAACCATTTCTAATTTTTGCATTAATTCTTATTTTTAGAATCCAATCTCTTTTTTAATTAGCATTCTTTGTTCTAACATTTAACTTTTCTCAATCTACAAAATTTCAGCTCTTCTCATTTTGTCCTACAATTTTTATCTTTGCATTTCTTTTTCATAATCTTGCAATCTCATAATTCTTTCTAATGCTTCTTTTTTATCTTATTCTTTTAATAATTCTTTAACTTTTTATTCATGCATTATTTACTGCTTTTCATATTATTTCTTAAATATTAGAATTAAATCTTACCTCCTAAATTAATTATTCTTTCTCTTAAAACCTTTTAAGAAATTCATTAGTCTTTTGTTCTAATTATTTTTCATTATTTTATAAAACTTATTATCTCAGTTATTCTTTTTCATAAATTTATTATTTTTTTTAAATCAATTCTTCTTGCTTTAATCTTTCTAATTCTTCCTTCCTTTATTCCACTTCTTATAATTTACTAAAATAGTCATATTTCCTTTTTTCCTCCTACATTTAATTTTTTTCCATAACTTCTTTTATTTTCTCCTAATGTTACAATGCTTAAATTTGATTTTCATACATCTTTTGCATTTTCATCTCTTCGAATTCTCTTCTTCTTTATTCAATCTTCTATTATTTTAAATCGAATGACTAACAATGATAAAATAAAATACTTTTTTCATGCTTGATAATTACTCATCCTATTTAACTCGAGCGTTAAGTAATTTAATAGCCAATTCTTATTATGCTTATTATGATTCTTAAATCCTCTATTATCTCTAAATCTCAATTGTTTGAAGTCTCTCAGCCTCTTTTTATTACATAATTAATCTCTTCTTCTACATTTCCTCTTCATATTATTATTAAATTTATTGTGTTTATTACTAGAATAACATTTATTTTAATCTTCTCTCTTCCTCTTTTTTTTTTGCTTCCATTTTTGAATAAGCTTATTTTTCAATTTCAATTTTTGCCCTTTCTTATTCTCTTCTAAAATGCTCATTTGCTAATTATTTTTGATATTTCTCCTCTTCTTATTGTTTCCTTTTTTTTTCTTCTTCTCTTATTTGTTTTTCTTATTCTTATTGAACTCTCTTTTCGTATAATTCTTATTCTCTTCTCATTTATTTCTCCATTTATTTTCTTTATTTCTCTTCATTTCTCTCCCTAATCTCTTGCATCCTTCTTTCATACTCCAACATTTAATCTATTTCTTTTTATTATCGCTATTTCATCTTTTCTAATTCCTTCTTCTCTCTTTCTAAAGCATTACTTTATTGTTCTGTCATCCTCGAATCCTTAAAGTTTTGATCATCATTTTCATTTTCTTACAATCCACCTGCTTCAATTATTTATTATCTTGTCTGAATACAAATCTCTAATTTTTATTATCTTTTTATTTCTTAATGTTCCCAGAATTTTTACCAATCTTATTTGTCCAGTTTCAAATCTGGTCTTCTATTTTTTAATTCTTATAAAGTTATCTAAATTAATTCTTAAGGAATGATTCCAATTAAACGACAAGCCTAAATTGAACGTGGACTTTTGTATTACGGATATCATACCTATCAAGAATGGGATTTTTGAATTTTGTTTGATCAAAATTTTCCAAATTAATCATATATATTTTATTAAAATAAGTTTTATTTTTATTAATAAATATTTACACATACTTTGATTATACATAAATTTTAGTCTTGATGTATATATTTAATTTCATATTTCCAATTCCTCAATAATTTCAGAGAATATATTAACTAATGTTGTTTGTCTGAACTTATACAATTACATCAAGATTCTTATTAAAATAGCAAAATCATAGTCTTAGATAATTTTATTTTTTATAATAATATCTCTTATCCATTTTTTTAAGGAATCATTTGGATCACTAATATTAGAAATCACTTATTTCCAATCAATCAAACTTTTGGATGTTTCAGGAATTAAATTCTTAAGATCAATCTAATTTTATGATTCTTATTTCTTTTCCTATATGGATTTAGATTTAGTATGAACAATAATTTTTAAATTAATTGGAGAAGATAAACGATTTCTTATCTCATGAGATTCTTTCAATTTTCTATTCCTTAAACTTTCTTATAACTCATTGAATTATTATTTATGTATAAGTATTTTTTTTGGAAGATTTAATGATTACAAATCTTAAGATTTTTATTTTTTAAGATTTTCCTTTTATTAACCAAATCCATCCATAGTCATTTATCCACTTAATTTCCTTTAATTTTAGTTCTTACTATCAATCGCACTCAACATTTGAATAGTTAATATTTTGATTTTGATTTGATTTTGTAAATTATAATATATAATTTTATAGTTAAGCATGAAAAAAAAAACAACAAAAAAGAGTTAAAAAATATTATTGATAAATAAATTATATTCATAATTTTTATATGTAATATAAAAGTATTCGTTAAGGTATGGAGGTTGTCAATAATTTTTATTAATAAATTGTCAATGAACCTCAGTATGTAACCAAGAACTATTTCACCAACCAAATATTCTCAAGTCCTGGCAAGTCAGGATTTCTCTTAGCCAGGCACTGTAAAGAAAGCTCATCCACTAAATAACTAATCACCATACATCCATTCACCTATCTAAAATAAAATGAACTTTAGTATTGTGTCTGAAGATGCTGAAAATTACAGAATCAAATGTTATGAACTAGAACGAGAATTGGCCAAATATAAGGCTGATAATGAACTTTAACGTATTGTCTAATAAAAGAGTGGCGACTTAGAGTACAAAGTAGTTGAAGTGTTAGAATCAAATAATGCACTTTAAGGATAATTGGAAAGAGCTTAAAAGATGGCTTCATAACGAAAAAGTGAATCTGAAATGTGGAAATAGAAATATGAAGCTTAGATGGGATCTCTTATGTAAATAAGATAGAATTATGAAACAGAGATTAAAGCTCTTACATTGGAAGTATAAAAAGCGAATGCTAGAAGTAGTGCATTAGATTAAGAAAAAAATAGAATAATATCAGATTAAAGAAATGTGGCTGATAATTAGACAACTTAGATTTAAGAAACATTCAAAAGATCTAATAATTCATAAGCTGATATGTATGAGGCTCAACTTAAGAAACTTAGAGATATGTTGGAGGATCGAACTTTGTAAGTGGCATAATTATAATCTTAAATAGAAAGATAAAAAATAGAATTTTAAGACACACAATTAAGATTGATGAATGAAATTGATATCACTAAGTCAAGATTAAGTGCTATTTAAATTGATCATTAAAATGAGTTATTAGCATAAAAATAAAAGTTGGAATTGTATTAGGAAACTAATTTAAGGAATTAATAAACAGCTCATGAAAATTAACAAGATGTGTAAGTGTCTGAAATTGTTAAATTGAAGAATTTATTGGAAATCAAAGCTCAAGAAATAGAAACTCTAATCAATTAAAATTAAAAGTAAAAAATATAATCTGAATCGGAAATTTCTGGATTAAGAACTGATATTGAAATGCTTAGAAGATAAATTTTAAGCAATGAACAATTACATTAATAAGAGAATCATAATATCTAAACTAATTTGGATAATATTCATAATAATGATACAACTAATATTAAATTAACACATGAAAATCAACTTAAAGCTTTACATTAAGAAATTCTTAAGTTAAAGGAAATTATTGATCATAAAAATTAAGACATTCAAAAATTAGTCGTCGAAAAGTAACAATAAAAAGATTATTATGATGGAGAAATCTAAAGATTAATTAATACCATAGAAGATTAAAAAAGAAGAGCCTTATTATTAGAAAATGAGAAAAACAGAGAAATTGCTGATTAACACGCTAGAATTGAAAGATTAACTATTTAATATGAGAATATGTAAATTGATCTATAAAAGTAGATATAATTATTAAATTAAGAAATAATTAATCTAAAAAATTTACTAGATCATAAAAATTAAGAAATTTAATAGAATCTTAAAAATTATTCATAAATTAAATTAGAGTTTGAAGATAAAATTAGACATTTACAAAATGAATTAGAACTTGTAAAATTAAGGTCTTTTGAAACAGAAAAGTCGAAACTTTAAGAAATTTAAGACTTAAAATCTTTGATTAAAGATATTGATACACAAAATAGGGAGAAGCAGAAATAATTAGAGTAATAAATAGATCATTAAAAATACGTAAAAAACATTTGATATGTATAATAATAAATTAAAAGAATGTGAGAATCTTACAATTCAAAGAAACAATGCAGAACTTATTCAGAAACGTATTCAAGATGAAAATGATAAATTGATTGAAAAGTTACATCATTTTGAATAGGAGAAGAATTTAGAGATCGATGAATTAAGACATAAAATGGATTCAGGGGCAGCTTATCAATTTGAGAACCTTAAGAGTGCGTACAATACATAGGTAGGTTTACTTTCTGATCAAATAGCTGATCTCTAAAATTAATTAGCGATAAAGAATAAGGAATTAACAGAGATGATTGAAAAATATACAATTTTAGATAAGAGTCTGTTACCTGAAACTTTAGTATCCAGAGCTGCCTACAATAGTAGAATTGGAATCCCAGCAGAATTATTAGCTAATAGGTCAATTCATGATGCCACTCTTAAGTCCTAACTTCGAAATAGTCCAATATAAAGATATTGATATTATAAATATTACTATAATCAAATTTATTTCAATTATTTAATGGTTAGCTATAATCAAGGAGAATTTACATCAAATACAATATAATTTTTATTAAAATATTTTCATCCACTATGATTCATCCTATTTATTCCTTTCCAGTTGATTATTAACCAGCTTACTAAATTGACAATGAGAGTATGCCAAAAAACCAAATGATAGAATATGCTATCCATTAGAATATCAATGATTTTCCATTATATTCCCAATTCTAATATCCACAACAAATAGTCAACAATGAAATCATTGTCGATCAGAAAACACTAAACAAGGTCAAGAAGTCTAAAAAGCAAAAGTATTCTAGTAATTTTATTAAATAGAAAAGAAGATTAAAAAGAATTGCTTCCTAAAACTAAATCATCTTAAGAAGAACCTTAAAAATAAGAATTGTATATTTTATCATATAGCACTTTAGTATGAAACCATTAGTTCAACCTTAATATTCACTTTTGCATTTTACATAAAGTGCTTTATTACCTAAATTACAATCAGATATTGTAACAGATGGTTCCCCAGTTGGCTCAAAATAAACTTTAAAATAAAGCAAACATCATCAAACTAAAAAGCCAAAAAAAGAGCATATTAATACTGGTCATTGGTCGGCAATTGAACACTCTACATATGTAACTTTTCTGTCTCAATATGAAAACATAATGAATTCCTCAATGATGAAGAAAACCTCCAAAATATTTAAACAAATGAGCGAATTAATTGGTACTCGAACACCAAGTTAATGTCGAAGTCATCATCAAAAATTCAATCCATATGCTCATAGAGGGGAAAATGGTAAAAGATTGCCAAGAAATGAAAGAAGCAGAGCAGGAAGAAAAAAGAAAAATCAACTAACTGATGTTGTTAAAGATTGTAATATATTTTAAGAAAAAATAGAATAATAAGTTGATCAAGATCCTTTTTTTATGATGTTTGATAAATAATTTTATTATCACCCTTATTTAGCAAATGGGATTGAATATTAATAATACTTCAATGATATTAATCTTAAAAGAGAGGATATGTAAGAATATATCCATCAAGTATAACAATAAGAATATGAAGACTATCTAAAAATCAGACCAGATTATAATAATTAGTTAGATTATTGATTATAATTATCTTTAATTATTTAATGATTAAGTTAGTACATAATTTATAGCTCTTGGCTCTACATTCCTGAACATAAAGATTAATTTGATACTCAAGATTATATCTAAATAAATATTAAAAGAAATTAATATAAACTTTGTTTTGATGAAAATAATTAACTTAAAAGATTAATTCTGCGAAGATTATTTTATTAAGAAGTGAAAATCAAAATAGTACTTATATTTTTTAATTAAACTTGTTTATGACTATAAATTAGAAGTTTGAAATAATAAGTTAAATGGAATACTAATTAAAATGTAGAAATATTAACTTATAAAAACGATTAATCTCTAAAAAATTAACAAATATCAAAAAATATAATTTAATATGCAAGATAAATTTAGGTAAAATTTAAAAAGTTTATTAATTATATAATTGTTTAACAGCTGTTATCACTATATTAGCAAATATATAATTAAATTTACATATATTTATCATTGTGTTTTGTAAATTTAATATCAAAATATATTAAAAAATTGAAGTGTTAAATGATATAACATAATTGGTAATAATAATATAAATTTTAACACTCTTAATTATAATATTTTTGGATATTGAGTTGCGGGGTATGAAATATATTTTAAATATTGATGAAATAATATACTAAATGTTAATATTCTATAAATTTTAAAATATATGATTTATTTTTAAATTCAGTACTCTCTCTTTTATTAAGTTCTATTATAATTTTTAAAATTAAATATTTTGATGTTTTATTTCTGAATAAATTTTGACATTGCTTACCATAATATTTGGATTGATTTATCATGTATTAATTTTAGTTATTATTAATTTCCATCAGATTATAGAAATATATATTATTTATGACTTATCTAAAATAATAACTAAAAAATAACATATGAAATTATCTTAATTGCATCTCTAAGATAATAAATAAACTATCTTAATTTAAAAGAAGAAACATTAAGTAGAGGATAGGTTTAAATCAATGAACTAAAATTAAATTATTCAAATTATAAATTAAATGAAATCAAGAATATATTTAAGAAGACTAAGACTTTATTACTTAGAATGAACTGTTTAGACTACTTATTAATTAACAAAAGAGGTTTTATAAAGAAGATACTAGATTTACAATTTTATAATTGAATTAGTTGAATAATTTATATTGTATACTTGCTTTAGTCAAATATGATATATCCTTTTATAAGAGAAATATTACCTGATAATAGAAGTATTATGTCTATTAATTTATTGTGGGTATTTCAAATTTTAATGTCTAGATAAGTCCCAGATTGCAAATTTAGAAGATAATACATTAGAAATTAGATTTCTTAGATTATATTGAAATGAAAAATTATTATTTCTTAATAAGGAGCATCCAGCTCAAAAGTAGAGCATACAAATCTATGTTTAAATCTATTTATTTTATATTTTCATTATGGAAATTCGAAAGCAATACTTTCCTACTTGAAAGAAATTCAGATTGTGCACATTAAAAATAATTGAGTTAAGAAACAATGCAATGAAATTACAATTATTATAAAGGACAATGGATTAGTCATTCTCAAAACGAATTATTTACAATAATACCAAATATTTCAATATTAGTTTGATGTTGCTTAATTTAATCAAAAAGACCTTAAATTATCATATGGACAATAAGATTAGAGAGACATTATTGAAATATGTATGATTTCTTTGATAATATAAATGAGAAATAAAAGATACATTTAATTAAATAATTGTTCATTCTGATTTTGATTACATCATATGTCTGAATAAGTATTGATTACTAATATTAAATAAAATGAGATGAGACCCTAAAATTAACAGACACAAATCTTCTATATATAGAATATGATCTGAAAACCTCTTTAGTCAAATAAATTAACTTGTGAACAAAAAAAACTTTGAACATTATAGAATATAAATGAATCTATATTTATTTAATATAATGTATAAAACTCTCAATAAATTTGATAAGCATAATCCAAAATACCGCATGTGTTTTATGGATATAATCTAATATGGCCTGATTCACCCCATCCAGTTCCCCATGAATTTTAAATAATCCAATTGTTAGATGAGTCAAAACCAACTGCCATAGCATAGTGATTTGTTGCATTCACAGAGCAATTATAGAATAATCCTGACTTATAAAACTACCAATTTGAAGCATCAACTCCAACTGATACTGGATAATTATTTAAGTAGCTTTAAACATTATATTGTGATCCACCAACATATAAGTAACTGTTGATAAAATAAGTACCATTTCTTGTTTATTTACAAGTTTAGTTTTTAGCAACATATGGGTAGCTTGAGCTGCTCACTAATCCAACTCTTTAAACATAATCCATAGCATATGCATTGTAACCTCCGGTACAACCCTTGTTAGAGAAATCACAGTCAACAAGTTATTATGTTGATGCATTAATTTTTTATTATCCTCTAATAGCATACCAAGATTCTAAAGAGTTACTGACAGAGAATGCCCATCCTGAAGCACATTAACCTTACTCTTTTACTGTAGTATAATTTCTCCAATCTACTGCAGATAAGTTTTCGAATTATAATTCTGGTGCTGCTACTTATATTTTTTCTAATTCAAAATCTATTTATTATAAATAAAGGTCAACGAACTCTTCATGACTAAGGGTCATAAATTAGTTTTCTCCCATTTAATATGTAACATCTTCTCTTTAGTTATGTTCTTCAATCATTCTTTTGTTATTATAGTAAATTCCCATTCTGTACAATTTTTCGCTTTCAGTATAAAATTTATTATTGCTTGCAGCCCACTTTTCAAAATCGGATACATTATCATTTGAGAGTTAATAATATCCTGCTGTCATAAGCAAGGTAGTTAAAGCAGCCAATATAAATTATTTCATTAAATTATTAATAATATTTTTCTTCATTAATTATTTTTTAAATATGAATTATTTATTTATGGAATATCTTATTCATTCTATAATAAAAAAATTTCTTAATTAATTTAATAAAATATTTGCTGCTTACAAAGGATAATTTTTCATTTCCTTACTACTTCCTATAAAGCTTAAGATTTTTAATTCTATTCATTATATTTCTATTAAGAATACAAAATTTAGTTTTTAAATTTTTCAGTAGATCTCTAAATTCAAATATATTTTATTATAAGCACAACACATAAATTATATTCATCTTTTCATCCCTAATTGAAACCTAACTAAAAGAGAATTAGAACTAGCTAACATAATTTATCAATTATTGGTTTATTTTCTAAAATTATATAAAAAAGTCGCTATATTATTTAAAAATGTAATCAGAAACAAATATTAAGTAAGAATCTTTACATTAAGTATATGTGCTATTTTTCTAAATCTATATAAAACCTTTTTTTTAATAATTTATATAAAGTTAATATATTAATTAATTAAATATGAAAACCCTAAGTTGTTCTGTATAAATTTAATCTATCATTGATAAAATAAAATATTCTTTCAATCAATTAAAAAATTCGATTTCTAAATTAATGGGTAATTCTCCAAAAAACAAACTTTTATATAATTGAGAATTTAAGCTATGATATTATATTTATTAAAGAATAATGTTTTGGATATGGAACCATATTGATTTTTTATGAAAAATCATATTTTAATTAGAAAGTTATTTAAATAAAGATGATAAAATATCTTAGTATTATCATATCAGCAAGTTTGCTTTTGATCTAAATGAATTTATAAGCAACTTAAAGCATTACCTAATCGCAATAGTTGTATGAGGATTGGAAAACGGAATATGGAATCAAATTTTTAGAAAAAGAGAACTAATACAGATATGAGATTTTTAAAGCTAATTTATAAAAGATTGTGTCACATAATTTAGATGAAAGTTAGACATATTAATTGGGAATGAATTAATTTATGCATCTAAATGAGGAACAGTTTGAAAATCTGTTTTTAGTAAGATAACAAGAAGTTTTTATCAGAGATAAAACAGAATTTGAATAAAAATATAATGAACCATTAAAGGCTTCAATTGATTATAGAAATCATACAATTGTTAAAGATTAAGGATAATGTAATTCAGGATGGGCATTTTCCGTAACAGGTACTATGGAAGTTTATTAAAAAATATATTAAAAAAAGAATATATCATTATCTGAGTAACATATAATTGATTGTGATTAATTGTCTAGAGGATGCACTGATGGTTCAAATATAAATGGATATAAATTTGCCATATCTAATGGAGTTGCTACTTCTATTGAGTATCCATATGTTGGAATGAATTAAACATGTAAAAAATTGAATGGAACATATCATGCAGTAAGATATTCATCCGCTGTAGGAGAATACAATATGAAATAAGCTTTAAATAGTCATCCAGTTTCTGTCGGTTTGGATGCTCAAAATTGGTAATTTTATAAATCTGGAATCTTTTCTAATTGTGGAATTACTTTAAATCATTATGCTGTTGTAGTTGGATATGAAGAGACTGGAGATTGGATTGTGAAAAATTCATGGGGAACTGCTTGGGGTGAAAATGGATTTATTCGTATAAAATCTGGCAATACATGTGGAATAGTTACCTATTCTTATTAAGATAAATATTAATGATTTTGTATAGGAT
>JPFM01000050.1:59744-99037 GCA_000733375.1 Paramecium sexaurelia
AATAGAATATTTATTTTTTCAATTTCAATAGGGTTCCATTTATGTTAGAGTTGGATCTTAATGATATTTGAATGCTGCTTTGTACATTTTATTAAAGTCAAGTTTCTTATTCAAGAATTGTTAAAACATATCTTCGCCAAGTTTTTCTTTAATGAAATTTTATCTTTTAGTCAAATCTTGGTAGATCTTAAAGATATTGATTCAATATATACATCATTAATTAAGGTTATTTTAGAAGAAGTTACTTATTCGGATGTGTTTTTCAATTTGCATGACTGCAATTTTGATCTAATATTTTTAATGCTAATCTAAATTTTAAGAAATTAAGATTACATTATAATCTAGCAATGAAAGTTATAATTTATTCTTTTGTTTTTCTTTAGTTTAATTATTTTTCAATTATTAATCTCTTTTTTCAATTAACATTTAAATCGTTTCGTTGTCTTGTACTTTACCTTAAATATATTTGATAGTTTTTTCACGTGATTTTAAGTGTTCATTTGAATTAGCATTTTTAAATGTCTGTTTTAAATAAATTTTAAAATTACATCTAAATACATCTTTTATTTGCGTAATTTAAGATGTAAATCACTTAATAAATCTTCTTGAAAGGAAATCTTGGCTTCGAGAGATGTTTTAATTTCTAATTAATTTAAAAATTCAACAAAACTCTATTCTTTGGCATAATCAGGATTTTCAACCTTTAAATCATTCAAATATATTTAATTACCTCTATGTATTGACTTACATGAGCCATAGTTGATCTAAGCACTTCAAGCTTATCAGAGATAGCTTTACTATTTTTCTCAAGTTAAATTCTCTTCAATCTTTGTTGCTCTTTATCTTCATTTTAAGCATATTATTGTTACAATTTTTACATCTTCTCTGTTGATTATTATTGTATGATTGAATCTGATTATTAGAAGAAATGATCGAAATTTTCTTTTTACGTAACAGTTTTGTTAATTTAATCAATCATTTACTTTGAATAATTCATATTGTTATTAAAAGCATCTACATATTAAATATGTATTGTATGTATTTATTTGATTTCAGTCTCCATTTTACTAATTTCTTATCTTTCATATTTGATTAACTTATTTAAATTGCATTACAAATAATTTAAATCTCTAATCCATTCTTCATTATATGATCTATTATCACCACTTATCTTTATTATAATTCTCAATCTACTATCTTAAACCATACTCAATAAATAATCATGCTCTGCTTCCTCTCTTAACTTTTTAAGATTTTCAATCTATAATAATATATAACTACGTTTTTTACTTTATCTTAAATCTAAGAAACAGTATCTACATCAGTACCAAAACCTTCATTATGTTAAAGTGTTCTTAAACTAGCTAACTTCTTTGTAGCTGCTTGACTAAAATTATAGTAAAATTTATCAATACTTCTAATAAATGATATTGTCGAGTTCTCTTTTCAAATCTTTTGCTTATTACATCATTATATAAATTTCCTTGCCATTATGTAAAGCAATTTCACTCTTTAATCTAGGTAAGATAGATTAAGATGATTTATTGATAGTTTCTGGATGAAATTATTTATATTTTTCTTTCTGCATTTTAGATTTGTCAATTATTCTCATAGTTGTATTTAATGAATTTTCTTAAGTTTTAGAAATTGATGGCAGAGTTTATTATTTCTTATCATTTTAACTTTATTACTATAGTTATTGTTTCTTCTATTCTTCAATTTCTTTATGAATTTAAGACAAACTCATTTAATCTTCCGTAATAAAGAATTACAAACTTGTAGTATGTAATTTTGTAGATTTAACTTCTCTATAAGTTGATTTATAATTTTAATTATTCAAAGTATTGTCTGCTAAGGATTTTTCTCTTTTAAATCCTTTGACACCTGGTAATTCATTTTATTATCTCATTAATGTCAATATCGAGGTATTCTATTCTTATTTAACTGGAATAACTGACAATTCTTTGTCATTAAAAATTGTAGTATTAACATCCTCTTATTTTTAATACATCATTTTCTTTTTTAATTTAGCCTCTATTGCAATTTTTAATGCTTATTTTGTAAATGCTTTTTCTTCTTGAACACTCATGTACTCAGTAGCTTTTGCAAAACATTATTTCATCTTTGCAGAATAATCACTATGTACCGATAAACAAACCCAAGGAAACTGAATCCAAATCCATCTTTTATAATAATAATCAGTTGGTTTTCTTTCACTAACTAAAGATTATTCTTCTAATTTCTTAACTTAAATTTAATTATGTTTTAATTTTAATTAGCCAGGTTTTTTTAATTAAACATCTTCATCTTTACTTAAATTCATATCCAAATCTCTCATAGATATTTATCCATTATCTAATTTCTAATATATTTTAGCCTCTTCTGTTTCTTTTTCTCTTTATTTTTCCTCTTAAGAACTGCTAATCCCAATCTTTTCTTCAAAAAACTTTTTAACTTATTCTCTATTATATGGAATATCTACATTTAATTTTTCTAATTTAGTTAATATTTCAGGTTTCTTTTTCTTTTCTAATAAACTTGTTTTCTTATTTTCTTCTTCTTTTCCAGGTTTTTTTGTTTATTTTTAATCTTTTTACAATACTTATTTAGATTTAAGTTTTTCAATTTTCTCATTTATTCTCTCTTCTGGAGATTTGTAATTTTCGTCCTTGCTTCCAATTTTCTTAGGATTAGCATCAATTATATAACATAAATTCATTCTATACAGTTCATTTAATAATCCAATATCATCTAATTCATCTTCAATACCTTAAATAGGTGGATGTCTAAAACTAGGTGTATAATAAGTTTCAAAATCGCAAAATTCCTTTAAAAATCTTGAAACCTATACAATTATTCTAAATATATCTTCACTACTAGGATGATATTACATAGCAAATCCTTCTATAGCTTTATTATACTCTATTACTGGATCAAATCCTTATTCTTCTAATTTTTACCAGTAACGACAGAGATCGTATTTATTATTTGGATTAAATAATAATAGGAAGTTCTCTATTGCTGACACAATTTCTTTTAATTTAAAATAAGTCTTAGCCATAAATAAATGATATGTTTATTCTTCTAATTTTCTTATGGAATTAGTGGATTTATTTAAATGATCAGCAATCTCTTCATGTAATTTAGGAACTAAAGAATTATCTTTTATATATCTTTTTTGTATGATACTCTTAAAAATATCATTATTAATAATCCAAAACTCTTTATAATGCATAAGATAAACTTTAAAGAACACTAAAAATATTTTCCAATCGTTTTCATTCAACTGGCAAATTGTCAATGCTTCCTAAATCATTAAACCTTTTTAAGTTATTGTAAAGCATAATAGCATTTTAATAAATTTGTCTTAATCTTTAAACATCTTTGCTTAATAATGATCTAAAATAAAATTGACTAATTCTTCTAAACTTGTAACTTCTTATAATTTTGCGATATCTATTTAAGAAACTAAAGATTCAATAGCATCTGGTCTTACATCATTTTCAGCTATGATTCCAATACTTGGATATGGGATTAGAAGTGAAAGAAATGTTTTACAAAATATAGAACTCATTTCGCATTTTGTTTAAGTTAAGAGATTTAATAATTTATCCTTAAATGAATCAGACTAAAAATGTATATATTTAGAATAATTACAAGAAATGTCTTTCTTTTTTTATGTGTCTCTATCATTTTTTCAATTATTTTCGGTTCCACTTTTATTGATATGATTTATGAATTAATTTTTTACAGATATTACATTGCAACTGAATTCTTGGAAGCAGTCAAAATTACTTTTATTCTTGGAGGAAAGAATTAAGGTAACCAAAAGGAAACATTAGCTTCTTTTGGAACACCATTACCTTAATCAACAAAGTGATTAACTCCTTCAAAGATGAGAATGATTCTATTATAAAGAGTTTTAGCTTCTTTGAGAATTTAGTTTTCAATGTATGAATTACAAACATCCAACCAATATGCAAAATATTTACGAAGTTTCTCTTCCAACAATTCTACTTTTTAACCTATATTCAGTAACTCCCTCAGTTTAACCAATATTCGATAGATGGCGTAAAAATAATTGCTATTGTTTCCGCCAACCATAGCAAAATGAGGAATAATAATATCTTAATATCTTCCTTTTTTATTGGCATTGTGATATCCAATCCATTTTACAAGCAAAGTTTTTTTCCCTACTCCATCTTCTGCCTCAATAACTAATGGAAGATTTTAGTTGCCCTTCTAAATCTATAAATTAAAATATATTACAACATCCTAATCTAACCATTCTTCAATCTTCAAAAAGTGTTTATCCAATCCACTTGTTTACTGATTTTTATAATATTCCATAACAACCTCAGAAGAGCTAAAATTAATTACCAATTTACTCTATGTAATTATTATACTCCTCTTCCAATTAGGCTATCTGAAAAGATAGATTTTGCTACTAATTTGCCTCATCCATCAGTTTTATTATTTTTATATTAAAAATTAATCAATATATAAATGCTAATCATCTTTATCTCCCAACATACCTCCTTTTTTATTTATCCTCTTGTCTACAAACATCTTCTTAGCTAATTTGAATCAACAGATTTTATTTATCCATCCAGTCTAAATTAATGGTTATATTCTAATTTACATCTTAAATAATTTCTACTATTAAATTTTATTCCAAAAACAAAACATTTTTGAATTAATCCTAATTAATAGCACTGTCAATCAATATTCTTGCTTCAAAAAATCCACTTTTAATTATTATAATATTATAATCTTTTTAGGTTTCATTTACCTTTTCAAAAGGAGAAATTAATTTTTCTAAACATATTTAAAAATAATAGTTTTACATTTACTCTTCCATTCTTGCATATCTGTCTGCTACTATTACTAATGTTTCCTATCTAACGTCTAACGTCTAATGACTAATGACTTATGATTTTCATTTTGTTCATTATGAAATTTAACAAAGGTTGAAGGAAACATATTAATTTTTTCTATATTATTACTTAATAGAATTTTAATTTTGATTTTTAAGTGTATAAAATTTGGGAGTTTTGTAAAAAATGCTTAATCTATGTGGTTATGAGTTAAAATTAGTTTTATGAATTAAGAGAATAGAGTGGGGTATTTCTTTTATTAGAAAATCAAAAGTATACAATTTCTATATGTAATGCACTAATGATATTCAAAGTGGGAATAGGAATCCATGTTTAGATATAATTTATCAATTGATGAATTAGAAATGTTATATTGATGTCGTTTGATTTTGTTTAGTGTCTGTGGATGGAAAGTGGAATCTGATGAATTGTTAATTTCTCTTAGGCAATTCAAAGTTATTTAATATAGTGTTTTTGAAGTATTTCTTATATTTGTGAATTTAGATCTTTTTGTATTTACATTAATTAATGGAGGGACCGAAAATAACAGTCGTAATCAGAAAGAGACCACTAGGAAAGAAAGAGTTAGCGCGTGGTGATTAAGATATTGTACAGGTGAAAGATTAAGCCACAGTATTGTTGAGCGAGATCAAGTATGCATTTTGAAATTCAATATATTTTTTCTTTTTTAGGCAGAAAGTTGATCTGACGAAGTATGTTGAATAACACCATTTCAATTTCGACTTAGCATTTGATGAAAGTGTAAATAATGAAGGAGTTTATGCTACTGCGGTTCGTCCTATAATTGAAGCTGCCTTTAACAAAGCAAAATGCACTTGTTTTGCATATGGATAAACAGGGAGTGGTAAAACATTCACAATGCTTGGCGATCCTGAAGCCAATGTGCCTGGACTCTATTTAATGGCTAGTTATGACCTATTTAGCATTTTATAAAGAGTAATTTACATCATTATTATACATTTAGCCTGAGTATGGCAATTTATATGTGACCATTTCATTTTATGAAATTTATTGTGGCAAATTATTTGATCTCTTAAATGATAGAACTTAATTAGCTGCATAAGAAGATGCCAAAGGCAATGTTCAAATAAAAGGATTAACCGAAAAAAAAATTCAAAATGTTCAGCAAGTCATGCAAATCATACAACATGGTTAGAATTCTAGAGTTACTTCATAAAACTCTGCTAATTCAGAATCTTCAAGATCTCATGCATTACTCTAAATTAACATAAAATAAGGAAAATTAGTTCATGGAAAACTATCTTTTATTGATTTGGCAGGGAGTGAAAGAGGAGCTGATGTAAGAGATCAAGATAAAACAACTAGAGTTGACGGTGCTGAAATTAATAAATCTCTTTTAGCATTGAAAGAGTGCATTAGAGCTTTAGATCTTAATAAAAATCATACTCCATTCAGAGGTAGCAAACTTACTCTTGTACTCAAAGATAGTTTAATTGGTAATTGTAGAACTGTTATGATTGGTAATATATCACCAAGCAGTGCTAATAGTGAACATACTCTCAATACATTAAGATATGCGGATAGAGTTAAAGAATTAAAAAAACCATAAGAATAAAAATCTGGTGGTGATGCACTTAATCGAGAATTAATGTTAGCCAGAACAGGTTTATTAAATTCTAATTACTTTAGATACAAATGTAATCCGAAAAGAATATAGAAATCCTGATTCAGAAGACGAAGAAGGTGATGATTTATATAGCGGACCATAAGGATCGTAAGGAGGATTGAGTTAAATGAACAATTAGAAGTACTAATAATATAATAATCCTACAACTTCTTAATAATACTAATAATAACAATAATAACAATAATAATTTTCATATATTCAATAATAATAATAACCACCTTAACCCTAACCACAATAACCAGCCAGAACATTGTCGGCTAATTCATAATAATAAATGTAGTAATAAATGTAATATAATTAATAATTTACCAATCCATACGCTAAACAGTAACAGTAATAGTAATAACCACCAAATATTCCAAAATCAAAAAGTGCTTAACCAAATCAGCCTTAATAATAATAGTAATAATAAACAACATCACAAACATAATTACCTAACTAACAATTTTTCATGTAATAACCAATCTTGAATTCTTAATAACCAAATATATATCAATAGTAATAATAACCAAATCTTTAGTAATTTACAAATCCTCAACCTCAACAATATTAACCTTAAATGTATAGCAATTTACAAAAACAAAATGTTGGTTAGCAAAATCCATTATTATATTAGTAATAATAAAATCAATTTGCACAATAACAATAATAATTATTTTAGTAATTTCCTTAGTAATCCTAATTCAACAACAATAATTAATTTTATTAGAAGCAATAACCTTTGATACCAGGGATGAATCCAACAGTTCCACAGCCAAATAATTTTATGTAACACTATTTAGATAACAATTTAAATCAACAATAATAAGACCCATTTGTGAATGATGATTTTTAGGGTGAGGATGGAGATAATCTATTATTAGAAGAAGTAGATCCAGAATAAGAAATCCAAGAATAGAGAAATTAATTACTATCTCAATAACATTAAGAGTTAGTAAACAAAGTATTATAAGAAGAAGATGAAATCATAGTATTTCATAGAGATCATATTGATGTAATGGTAGAGATTTGTAAATCAGTAATTATATTCATTATTCAATAGGATATGATTCTATTGAATTCCTTGGATTAAAATCAAGTGGCTGTAGCTGATTATATGGTCAAATTAAAATAGAATTTACAAGTTAAACAATAGGCTATCAATGATTTCATAAGTAAATTAGGTTAATATGAATAATTGCTTGAATAAGTATGAATATCTATCGAAAATCTTTAGGAAGCTGAACTAAATGAATAATTGAAGGAATTTGGATTGGGTAATAACTCAAATTAAACAAATATATAATGATAACTAATCATAATTTTAACTCTAGATCATATGATCCTCCTGTCATTCCTAATCCTTCATTAATACTTCATGAGTTCTTAATCGCCAAAGTTTCTCAAAAACATCTTTTTCTTCCTAATAGTTCATTTTAAATTCAATAATCAATTTAATTAACTTTATTGAGAACAATCCTTTGAATTGTCAAATTATCTTTATAATATTAGTTCCTTTATGATTTTTAATTAAACTTTACATTATTTCAAATCTCAGTCAATTCACTTTAATTATAATTTTATAATTAAAAAATTAATTTACTATTTCGTCTTTTTATAGATCTATATTTATTAAATTATTCCTCCTATATTAATCTTTAAAAGAACTTCTAAAATTAATATAAAATAAATTAATAGGTTAAAAACGTTTCTCAATTAAGTGTCAATATATTTTTATAGATTCAAATTCAAATCCAAATCATACAAATATATAATTTTAGTATTGAGCTAATTGAATGTATAAATTAGATTCCTATAATTTTGATAATTAAATTTATATTGCGTTTAAAATACATGTACTTAAATAAAAATTCATAAGGCTTGCAATGATATATAATGAATCTCTAAATTTATGTATATTGAAAAAATTAAATTTGATATTTATACTTTAATCTTAAGAGATGAGTTCTCTTGAATAAGTCTGTTTAAAAGAGCAGATTTTAATTATTGATTCAATTATTATATTAAAAATTATGGATATAAAAATTGTAGGAAAAATAAGATCCTTTCATAAAAAATCTCATTAGAAGTTTATCATGATAAGCCAATTTTCTTTAATTTAATATAATAATAAGATTCACCTAAAAGAAAAATAGTATTTCTAAAGTTTCTTTTTTCTAATTTAATTGTAGTTTAAGGGTTAGAATCATCTAATATATATTTAAATCCCTTTATAAATTATATTTAGATAACTCATTAGTAAAATTAATGAATATGATATATAATAATGGAAATTGATATTATTTTAATAAATCTAAAATTATCTTTAATACATATCTGATAGAGGAATTTTAAAATTTATATGAGACGATTGTGAAATCCATTCTAATTTTTTAAAAGTAAAATATAATTTGAAAAAATTCTCGATATGTCAAAATATTGTAATCAATTAATGATTTATTAAACATATTTATATTTTTTTCTTAATAAATTTATTGTAATTATGGAGATATTACCAAAGAGGTTTTAAACAAGTTAAAGAGAGATTAAATAATTTTATATTTAGAAAATTTGATTTAACATAAATTATTATGCATAATTAATTAATTGAAAGAAATGCTATTGAATCTCTTTTGAATGTTTGTTATGATGAATAACCCTATTTTGATAATGATTACGAATAAGAAATTAGATAATTGTTAAAACGAACTATTCCAATAAGAGCGAAAAAAGAAGAAATTGATATAGCATCAAGGTAAAACACTATAAGTTTTCGTACTCCTTTAAGATATTAAAATGAATTTAGATTAAAAACTGAGACAAGATCTTAGAGTAAATAAACAAAACCTTAAAGAATACCTAAACAAGTTCCATAAATAACTTTGAAATAATAGGTAAAGCCATAGGCCAAGTCATTTCGTGATATTAATAATAAAATTTAAGTTCCTCTTAAAACCTAGATCGTTTCTTTATAAAATTCGACTGGATTCAGCTTTTTAAATTAGTCTGAATATCAAAATCCAGTTTTGGTATTTTAAAAAAAGTCATTATATCTTCCAAGATTTGTCTTAAGATTAAAGTAACAACAATTATTTAATTAAAAGTGAATAATTTAATAATTTATATACACTATTCACCAATTATTTTTGCATCTATCCATAATTATCGAATTTAATCTTTAATTATCTTACATTAAGCTCTAAACCTTCTTTTCTAATTCTTATGCATAATTTGCACAACCTTCTAGAGCTAAAATCTTATTTTTTGCTAATTCTAATTCTTAATTTCTTTATGTAAACATATTTTTTAATTTCTCGAACTCACTGCAAGAATTTCTTAATTATCCTTCTAGAACTATTACTGTTTTTTAAGTGACTTGCCTTTCATTTAATTATTCCCTTAATTAATCATTTTCAATATTAACTTAACTAAATTTAGTAGAATACTATTCTAATGATGATTATAATTCATTTATTTACGAACTTAGTTACCAAATATGATTTTCTAATTAAACTTTTTCTGTTGTAAATTTCATTTAAATTTAAGTTTCTACTTAAATTCTCAATTAATCATATTACTATTTAGCAATTTTATCAAGATCATCTGTTAATAAACTTATTTTCTTCTAATAGTTATCTTTTTCTAAGGCCCATTATTTTGCGGCTTCTTTTAAATTTAACAACTAAGAATTAAAGAATATAATTTACTTCTTTTTATTTTTGTATGTCTTTTTCTTAATCTATGGCATTCTTTTCGATTTATTATTTTAATTATACAATTTCTTCTTATTTCCTTTTATTTTCTTCCCTTATATATTCTGTTTATAAAAGTTCTTTTTTAAATTAATCGATTTTTTGCTATTAAAATTTGACAATTCTTTAATTTTCTAATTATATTTCTTCCAATGAATTTGACATTTTTTCTAAGTCTTATTATAAAATTGAGTTGTCTTCTTCAATTGATTCTATTTAGTGTAATTTTTCTTAATGTTTGACTAATTATTTAGTTTTCTCATTCAACAAGTTTTATAGTTTTAACATATGTTCAGTTTATAACCTTAATTTAGTTTCTAAATCTTATTATATTTCAAGGAGATTATTCTTATCTTTTTATAATTGGATTACTTATGATCTTAAATTTCTTAATTCATCATTTTATGAATGACTAGATTTACTCTATGCTTCTAACAATGTATTTTTGACTTCTAATGTGTGAGTCTTTTCTAAATACTCTGATGATTTTTAAATTTAAGATTACAATTATTACTTTAATAGAGAGAGTTCTGAGCAATTCGAATTAGTATTGTTTTCATGTAATTATAAAGAATTTTCAAGTTCTTTAACCTTTAAAATCAATTAGCTTTTTTCTTTTCTCAAATTGTCTAATTAAGTTTTAATTAAGATCTTCTCTTATTATACGTCCATATGGTTTGAAGACTATTAGAATTGCATATTATATTTATCCTGTCTTTCTTATTCTAATTGCTTTTAAGTTTCTTCAAAAACAGCAGTTAATTAATCCAATTATATTTAATATTAATCGCATTTCTTCTACAATGTCTTATTTAAGGATTCATATTGTTATGATTATGTTTTCAATTGTTAATTTTCAGTTATGAGAGATTGCTACTTGATTTCCATTATTCTGTACTTATTTGAATTCTAATTTTTTGGGTCTTAGTTGGTTTTAGATAAATTTTCTATTTCTAAGTCTTTTTCTAATAATTATTTTTATAATTGGATAATTCTTGAATTCACAAATTAATCCATCTCATTTGAATTTATTTTCAAAGTTTTTCTATCATTTTGATTTTGAGTTAGAATAGTCTTGTTATTTTCTTTATTCATTCCGTTAAAATATATTAAAATAAATAATGCTAAATTCTTATGATACTCCAGATTTTCGAGAAACAATTGAATATAAAGGAAATTTAGCAATCAAACCAATTAAATAAGATTTAAAATTACTAGATTCTGTAGAAACTCTAATTTGTCCAGAATTGTAAATAACAATTAGATGCTAGCAAATATTCTTTTTTATGCAGATGATGTATTTTTTTATTATACACATGGCATATTTGATAATACCAAAAGCATTAATAATTGAAAGTCCTTTAATATATGTTTTTTCATGGAGGTAATTGATTCATAAAAATAGTATCCTTATAGTTGAATCGTTTTAGTTAAATTTGTCACCAAATACAGCGAAAAGATTCCCAATTAATTTATTGCTGTTTGCCTTTGGTAGCTTTGGAAGAGTGTTCGTCTATTTATTCATAAGCGAATATTTTGATATTTCCAAGTTCTTACTTCTTAACTTAATGGCAATCTCCTTAATTATGTACATTAGATTTAAAGTGCTATAGTAAGCATATCACACTTATATGGAAATAAATTAAATGAAGAACCCATTCTAATTGAATGAAGAATTTATGAACGAACCATAAGTAGATAAAGATTGGGATCTTTTAATGAGTAGATAAGAGGAAGATCTTAAATAATTAGATAAGGAGAGTTAGGAATAGGAAGAGGAAGAAAGTGAGAATAGTATAGAAAAGGAGTAAGACTAAGTTAAATCGAAAGGATAAAAGAGTGAAATCACGAATAAAAATCAACCTATTCTTGATGAATTAAAATAAGACAATTAACTTAAAAATAATGAGATCATTAGCATAAACAATATTTTGGATTTTAAGGTATTCTATTATAATTATATGATTGCGATTATTGTTCCTTGTTTTATGTGGGCATTTTTTTATTTTCCTTGGAAATAGTTGGTTTCAGTACTCATTTTCAATTTTCTTTATCTCACATTTATTTGGATACATTGTAAAACATATAACTCAGAAAGAAGGATTTTTGTATTGATCTACAATATGGAGAATGCTTATTTATTACTAACGGCATATTTTGATGCTGATTTGTTGTGTCCATGGTGGCTAATATCTGAATTAATAAAATTGGGAGATAAGAATTATTAAAAGAAGATGAGATCTTCATCTTATTGATTAATTATTTATGCTTTAGATATTTGTTATATGATATATAAGACAAATAAGTATAAAAGAATATAGATCTATATATATCTAATAAATAATAATATAGATATATTTTATATATGAATATCAGTTATTTTCTAATTAATAGGAATATGATAATACTAAAGACTTTGCCATTTATTCCTAATTTTTATACACTCCTGGCATTAGTATAATGCATTCTTCTTTTGTTTTTATAAATCCATCAATGGGATCATTCTTAGTCTAATTAAATTATTATCTTTGTCCTATAGATTAGATATCAAATTATAATGATGGATCACTTATGAAACAGTTGAACATAATTTCAGATAATTTACCTAAAATTATTTTGATTGTAAATTTACTTAAAAATGATTCAATCATATCGCCATTGTTCAATTTTAGACTTTTTTACAATTCTAATTTGACAGCACTTAGATTATGCATACATTTTTCGTAAATCTATTTATAATTACTTTGAAAGGACTTTCTCAAAACATTGATGACAGGTCCTTCAATAGTTGTTAAACAACCAACCTTATGTATTAAAAATAAATTAAATTACATCCATTATGTTTTTAAATAAGGGCGTAAAATAATCATTAATTATTTTATCTATTCGATACATGGAAGTTTAAAAGAAATAGATAATTCCCTTCATGTTTAATTCTTGACTGAGAACATCAAAAAATATATCAAAACATTCGCATTTATAAAATTCTGCTATGGAATTGGTTAATTCATTTGCCATAGGAAATATGATGCTTGTATTTGCAAATCCTGAAACCATGCATCTAAGATTTGATTGCATCTATAATATTTCTTATTGTAGATTTTGATTTTCTTTAGTCAAAATCTCTTTTTCTTTCTTAGTGATTTGTAATTTATTCATTAAGCTTTTAATTTTGCCTTTCAATTCATCTTGAGACCCTTCCAAATAGTCATGAGGTTTTGAGAAATTTTCTTTGACATAATTATTCTTCATTTTTAAATTATGCTGTTAAAAAGAATATTTTATATTTTAAATTTAAATAATAAAAGCAGTTAATAATAATGGCCTTATTAAAAGACGATACAGTATTCACACATGTAATTGCAATAGATTTTGGTACAGGAGCGTCAGGGTATAGATAAAATTAATTTAGATTCGGATTAGCTCCAAGAGTTTTAGATAAAGAAGGAAAACCAAGAATTGAGGTATTTAATCCTTGTGATGATTCAGATGATCAAAAAACACCAACAGCAATATTGTTTGATAACAATGGTTAATTTATTGAATTTGGATCTCAAGCACTACAAAAGTATGCCAGTTTATTGGATGATGGTGATGCAGCATATTTATTTTAAAATGTAGTTTTTATCATTTAAAATTATTAGTATAAAATGCATTTATATCATATGCATAATAATGCAAGATCCCTAGATAATAGAGAATTACCATTGATGTTATTGATTAAGGAGACACTTAAATATATTAGCAATAAAGCAATATAAAAATTAAAGGAATAAGTAGGAAAGGTGATAACCACTAAGATTAGATGGGTCTTAACAGTTCCAGCATTATGGAGTGAAGAACATAAATAATTTATGAGAAAAGCAGCTGTGGAGGCAGGAATAGTAGAAAGTCTTAATTCTCCAAATTTATTATTGTGTTTAGAACCAGAAGGAGCATCGATTTAATGTCGAGAAGATGCTGAATAGACATTAAAAGAATAAATGGCAAAAAATTCAGTTGTTATGGTACTTGATTGTGGAGGTGGAACAGTTGATATAACAGTTCATAAACTATTATGTGAGCCTAATGAAAAGTTCTTATGTAATGAATTAATTCCATCTTCAGGAGGATGTGAATGGGGATCTAAATATGTAGACTTGTATTTCGAAGAATTTCTAAAAGAATTTCTAGGAGAAAAGTTATTTGCTTGTTATTAATAAAATGCAATAGCTAGATTGGATATATTGAGAGATTTTGAAATATTAAAAAGAAAGTTTAAGGGAAATAAGGATGAAAGATGTATGATTAAATTCTCGTATTTGGGTGAAGAATTAAATACTGCAAAATTGACATAATTAGTTAAAGAACATAATTCAAAACATTCTACTGAATATTAAGTTAAATTAAAGGGTCTTTCCAACATAGAAATTCCATCATCTTTAATGGCTTCCTTTTTTTAGACTCTGTTTGAAAATATAAAAAATAAAGTTGCTCAACTTTTACAATAAGTTGAATAGAAAAAGGAGAAAGTGAATTTCATTTTTATGGTAGGCGGATTCAGTGAATCTCCATTTTTGAAATCAGAAATTATAAAGAGATTTGAGAATAATGCTATTCAAATATTGGTTCCTAGACGTCCATAAATATCTGTAATAAGAGGAGCATGTCTATTTGGTTTAAGTCCAAGATCTATAACCAGTAGAATAGCTAAGAAGACTTATGGAATTAATACTTTGACAACTTTTGATGCAGAAAGACATCCAATTAAGAAGAAAGTTATTATTGAAGGTGAAGAATTTAGTGAAGATGTATTTGATGCTTTTGTAAGAAAAGGAGATGCTGTTGGGTATGATTAAAATATGATTAATTAGATGCGATGAAGTACATACAAAGATATATTGTCCAGTTAGATCGAGATAGACTATAATGAGAATAATCTTTTATGTGACTGAGAAACGAGAAGTTGATTTTGTTGATGAATAAGGAGTATAATAATTAGGGGAATTGTGTATTGACATTGGGAAACCACTTTAATCAGTTGAAGATAAAACAGTAAAAGTAACACTTCTTTTCGGTAATACTTGTATTTATGCTACTGCTACTAATAAGGATGGAACAGAAATCAAAAATTGCGAATTCAAATTTGAATGTGGGTAATGATAATTGTAATTAATAAAATGAATATTTTTAAAATTTTATTTTCATTTTCCAAAAAATATTATAAAAGTAGATTTAAATTAAATCGTTAATGGACACTACTCAATTAAAGACTAAAGTTCTATTGGACTTTACAAAAAAAAACAAATAATTGTTAGATGAATGGTCAGAAAAGACAGTCTAAACATTCTTAGAATAAAGTAGAAAATTCACTGAAGAAATGTATTCAGGAAATCTTTCAATGGTTGATGATGGTTATACTTTTACATAAGAGCAATTATAGATTCTTGAGAATTTATTCAAAAGTACTAATCAAAATCACAATTAGATTTTACAAAAACAAAAGGTGATATCTAACATAAATTAAGAATTTCTTATTCTATTGCAAGAAAATTATATATGGAAAATTTATAAAAAAGAGTGTTTAGGACTTTAAGACAATAGGCTAAATATTAAATTTATATAAGAAGAATGAAGATATATGCATCTAATTATTCGAAGTAAAAAAATAAATGAGATAAATTAGATTGAGATTACCATAATAAATATTTACAAAATGGAGAAAATTAGCACATAATCAAACGAGATAAGAAATTCTGCATTAAGTAAATAGGAAAACTGATAATGAAATATTGTAAATGTAGAAGGAATATGAATAATTGATTGCACAATTAGAAAATGTATTAGAAAAGAAATTGATTGAACTTAAAGTAGAAGAAGAATAGCATAAAGAATTAGTATTAAGATATGATGGTATTGTCGAAAAACGTACTGCCATCAAACACTGATAATTATAATTTTATTAATAAAAATTTTACTTATAAATAGAATAGACTAGAATATTAAAATTGCACTTATAAATATATTTTTAATTCATCATTTCATTTTTATTTATGATGGTGACACCATTCACACCAACACTATTTTGTCTATTCTCTTAATTATTTTCTTCTATCATTTATTTCTTATAAATGCTCTTTTTATAAAAATTCTAATTCTTTTCTTGTTTAAGGGGAAACTGATGGACTTCCTTACCAACCAAAAGATTTTAACAAATTCTTCTCACTATTTGAAGGTGAAATAGATCTTCGAGAAAGTTCTTATAGATAATTTGTACGTGCTGAACCATCAGAACTTAATTATTATTCCTTTCTTTTCTTTCTTTTTAATTGTCTCTTTTTTCTTTATTTGTCTTTTTATTCGTCTTCTTTCATTAAATACAATTCAAATTCTTCCAATTTATTTTAATATCCTTCTTTCATTTTTATATAATTTTCCAATCTCTTCTAGAAAATATCTCCTATTTATTAATAGAAAGTGTATTTAATAATTTCTAAACTTTATCGTTATCTAAAGAGATTTGTTAATTACTCTTTAATTAAGAGTCCAATACAAATGAGTAGTTCTTCTTAGGCATCTTCTTTTGTTGAGGCATGTTAATAAAATGGTTGTATTTGAGCTTTATTTAATAATGCATTTAATAAGATGGCCTATGTTTTTACAATTATATACATCATATGGAATAAGTATTTCACCTCTTGAGTTATCATATTTTATAAAACAAATGATACTACATGCACAGTCAGGTTAGGGGATTTATAATTTAAAATGCTTTAAAGCCGCCTAAATATTCTCTTTGCAAGATGGACAGAATTTTTTGGTTTTTAAATAATTCTAAATCCAATTAATTTGTGATTACTTATAAATGATAATCAAATTCTTTATCTGAAATTGCACAATATTCATTTTCTTCAACAATTTCATTACATATATAATGAATATGTTCTTAGATGTTGATTTCTTGGTTTTATTTCAATGAATGTAATTAACATCTTTTCTTATTGTTTTATGTAGTTGATTTTTTGAAAATACTTGAAATTATAGATTTTGTTTATTCACCATAACTTTATAATTTTGTTAGTGTCTTGTATAGCTTTTGGGAATGAATGAAGTTTTCATTTAGAGATATGGTTTAGTTTATGGTAATATATTGATCTTTCCTATTTAATGTAATAAAGTCTTTCAGGGCTGAAATACAGCCAGAACATTCTAGATTGATTTATTCAAGGAATTCCGATTTTGATATTGTAAGACATTCCAACATTTCTTATATTGATAATAGTTGTGTTTCCTTGTATTAATAAGTTTAAATACCATTCCTTATAATTGGTGTAGAAATATTTTAATTTAAAATTTATGATTGTGACTTCAAATATAGTGAACGATCTGAATACAGCATTTTAACTAATAAACATGGGCACTAATGATAAAATAAGATAAGGAGAGCAATTGTTGTCACAAATTAGAGGTGATATACAATATCCTAAAGTGTTATTCGATTATTTTTAAGCTTATGAAATTAGTCTAGGGCTTCGAGCGGCAATCGAATTAAAATTATGGTTCAAAGAGTATCGTAATTTTGATGATTACTAAGCACAATATGTTCAAAATGTAGTATAAACAATCAAGTAACATATAATAAGTGCTTACATTATGTCTGAAGCACCATTAATTCATTAATTAAAAGATGCAATAGTTTATGTTGCTTAAAGAGATTTTCCAACTCAATGGCCTACTCTGATGGCAGATTTGAATTAATTCATAACACATCCAGACTACGTATACAAAACTTTGAAACTTATATACAAATTGACTGAAAAATATGTTTATCAATCAAGGAGTGATCCATTGTATGAAGAAATCATTATAACATGTGACACAGTCCACCACAATTTATTATTGCTGGCTAAATCATTGATACAATAAATAGAAGCTCGTCAAAATCTGAAATTGTCATATGAAATTCTGAAGACATTACTAAAAGTTTTTTATAATTTAAATTTTTAAGTAAATTTAAATTATTAATTTAGGACTTACATCCACATTTCGAAGATAATCTTTAATCATGGATGGAATTCATGAAAGTTGTACTTCGACTCTAACCTGTTTAAGGAGTTGAATAATTTCTTTTCAAATGTAAAGGAGAGGCTCTCAGATGTGTCTTATTGTATGCAATGAAATATCGTGATGACTTTGGAGATCTTATTTAAGTCTTTTCAAGTGAAATATGGAATGTTTGCACCCAAACTAGTGCTGGCAGAGATAGTGATAAAGTAAAATTTATTTTATATTCATTTCTAGATTGTATTATGCGCTTTGAGATACTTTAAGACTTTAATTGCTTGGTAAGACATGAAAGCATTCTTTGAATAAAACATTAAAGTACTAATAGAGAGTCTTATCATACGAAATTTGTCTTTGTCAAGTAACCCTATATAAATATTAGTTCTACAGAGGATGAAATTGGAATGTTCCAGGATGAACCATAAGAATTTATCGAAAAGTTTTTTGAATAGAGTGATCTAGAATCTAGAAGAGCTTAGGCTGTTGAACTCTTTAAGACAGTCACTAAGCATTTTAATACATAAGTCAATCTCATTATTTAAGAATACTTGTATATAATGTTATCGATTTATTCATAGATAAGCTTATATTTAATCAGGAATGAGTGGAGTTGATAATGAAATCACTCTTATTAATTTAATTATTGAAGCTAGTACAAGTTCATTCACATCAAAAGATGGAACTATTGATATTATTTTATCTCAAGAAAATGTTCTTGGATTCTACACACATTGTTTAAAACCTAAGTTGGGACAAATATTTGAATTACAATAATAAAATCAATCAGTTGAATCCAAATTTACTCCAGTTTAATTAGCATTTTATTGCAGATACTTATTTTATTTTAGAAATGTAATTGATAAAGCAGAATTACCAACTCTTGCCACTTTAGTTTCAAAGTTACAATTAAGCAGCAAAATCACTTTATCAAATATTGCATGTTATACAGCTTATTCGTTAATTAATGTAAGGTAAGATGTAAGGAATTACGCTAATAATTAATTATATTTTGAGAATTGTAATATTTCCCAATATTTGCAATTGATTTTAACAGATTGTTATAATAATATAAAAAAATAATAAAAATTAGAAACATATAGCTTGAAACTCACCAACTCTTTAATAAATTTATTAAAATAAGAGATTTTCAATGCAATTGCTGCTTTATGTAATTTGTTACAAGATTTACTTAAAAATATCAAATTAGAATATGAATTTTAAAATGTTCATTTAGTGTTTGAAATAATAGCAAGTGTTATTGATGTATGTATTGTTGCTAAAAACTCAGAAGCTGCCAATTAATTATAATAAAGTATTTTGAATTAACTTGATGAATTATTAAGGGAAAACAAAGGAGATGTAACCAATTTTGTATTATAAATTTATTCACTATTCTTATAAGTCCAAACTAATGCAACCTAATATTATCAAAATCTATTATAAAACTTTCTTGAAATTTCAAACTGGAATGAGTCAAATTCATCTTTGTTTCAAGCTTACATAATTTTCTTTTAATTTGGATTCCAAGGAACTAATTTACCTACTACTTAACTCCAAACAATACTTAAATCAATTGTCTCTCATAGTACACCTTCATATACAGAATTATCCAAATTTCTTATCAAATCCAATCAATAATGGACTAACATAGTTTTAACAATCATTTTTGAATAATACTAAATTTAATAATAATCTTAACCATAAATATCTTCAAAATCAAAAGCAACACATTTGAGTTAGAGATTAATCAATAAGGAAGTATTTCTTTTATTAAGTCATGTATTTACAACTTATGGAGTGGAAGTGCTTGTCAATGAATGTACTAAGATATCTCCTTAACTATTGGAGAGCTTTTTAATTAATGAATTAGGAATTATTAAATCTATTTCATAAAGAAATGAAAGAAAATTAATATTTACAATGTTATCAGCTATTTTATTTTCTGGATCGTATTTTATTAAATATTATATTTTAGATTCTTGACCCAATAATCATGGAATCTTGTATTCTAAGCTATGGTTGAAAACATAACAGTCAAAAAAAGAAACCCATTAAAATTTATGGGAAGAGTTACTGATAGAGAAGTAACATCAAGTTCTGGATTCCAACCCCTCAAACCTGTTATTGCTAGAAATGTATCTTTTTAATATTACTATTTAAGGCTACTGATAAATTACTAAATGATGAAGATAAATTATTTAGTGCCCAATTCAAAACTTATTATAGTAATCCAATCGTTTAATAATAATTGCCTATTTAATAATTATTAACACAATAACAATAAGAGTTGTTGAGTAATTTAATACAATCTGTTTGAGTATGATATCAATCAAATTTATAATTTATTTTAATATCTAATATAAAAAATCATATTATTCAATGAACATAAATTATATATCTATTGATATATACAATTAATTCTCATAAATCAAATATTGATTTTATATTTGCTATTTATTAAGCGAAAAATAAAATGAAGAATTTGGAACTGAAAATTTAATTGATCAAATATACTATAAATTTTGCTATATTATTAATTTTAATATTAACAATTTAGAACGAATTAAATAAAGAAATAGTAACAATTTACAGTAATTATTTAATGTTCAAAAAGCAGCCATTATATCGATTATTTCAAAATAAATCAAAATTAATTATTTTATGTGGATTACTAATCAAACAATTAATATTGAATCTATGGAAACTAAAAATGACCTTTTTTATAAATGAATTTAAAATTAGTAAAAATCTTGATCTAATCAAATAAATAAAGATAATTTCATCAAGATTGATTAATAAAATATACTTTTAATAATAATTAGTAATTTTATAGAAATCAAAGACATTATTAAAAAAAGAATTAGATTTATAATGTTGAAAATTATTAAGCTTAATTTAAATTAGCATACTCTAAGGATTTATTTATTTAGTTTAAATAGCAATTATTTAATAAAAGATAATTGATCTTTATAAATATGATGTTCGGAAATGATATAATTTTAAAATGAATAACAATGAATATCAAATATATAATAGATTATTGTTGAGTTATATAAGATTCAATAGTAACATTATGAATTTTTATCATCTTGTTTAAAATTTACAAAAAAAAATAATCAGGATAAGACTTCTGATTAATTGAAATCTATATTAAATTGCATATAATATTCATTCAAAAATACAACCCCAAAGCTAAAAAACTAAATAGTGTTCCAGATGACAAAAATAATGAAGCAAAAAACCCAACTGATAATTCTTTAGCCAATGATCTTTATTATTTATTCTATGTAATTTGATAGCTAAAAGTATTTAAACTACTTACATCACAAAATATGATAGGAAACAGAATCCAATTATTGTGAGTACAATTGCTAAATTACTATAATGTTTTGTATCAATTGGAGGTTAATAAGCTTAATATCCCATATTTAAAATAAATATTATATTATATAAATAATGAATTCTAATTTTATGAGATATTTACAAAACCCATAATTATTGATATCCAATGTTATTTTTATTATCCTTGATTTATTAACTCATATCTTTAGGTCAGCATGTAATATTTAATTTTACTAAAGTTAATAATTTATCTAATCCATATTAAAAAAATTACTAAATATATATATACTCTGATTTAGTTTACATACTAATAGATAATAAAAAATATCAAAAAATAAATTCTATTTTTCTTCTATAATTTTGATCTTATTTAATTTTTCTGATATATTAACAATTCTATGCATTTAATTTAAAAGACATCTTTATGGTCTCAATAAATATCACATTTGGATTTAAAGTCAATAGAAAATTACTTTAATTAAAGTAAAGAAGATGAAATAGTTTAAAAATAAATGCATTCTAATTTAATTAACCATCTAAATATTTATAAACAACTATCTGTTGTATTCTTATTTCTCTAATAAAACAAGATTTAAAGATATAATTCATCTTGATTTTAAATTTAAGATAATATTGTATGGTAATTAAAATTAATATAATCAGAATTAAATATAAAACATTTATTAATAATTTATCATAAATATTTTTTGTCATCCTCCTCTAAACCTTTCTCATTTTACAATCTGAATACTTCCTTTACAGTTGCTATATTATCTAAACCAATTAAATTTTATCTCTCAAATATTTATTTACTTGTTTCTTGCATAGCCTTAATGCTTGCTCTTAAATTGTGATTCGCCCAAATTGCTAAACTTACATCTACATATTATTATTGAAATATTTACTATGTTTTCTAAATTCTTCAGTAGGAGTTTTATAATAATTTGTTGGTACTATTACAACTGGCAATCTATTATTCCAAACTTTTAAAAATGACTCAATTTCTGTAAAATCACTTTTCTTACTATGAATTAACACAGCATCAACTCCAGCTTTTCTATATGCTTCACATCTTGTTAATGCATTATCTAAACCCCATCCTGCTATAAATGATTCACATCTAGCCACTATTTAAAAGTCTTTATCTCTCTAAAAATCTTTGCAAGCCTATAATAATTATTTTTCATAACCTTTATTTTATTTGAAAATTCCTCTATATTTGCCAATTCTTAGGCCCCATCTCCTAGACTATTTCTTTTAGGGAAGATCTTATCTTCAAAACAAACACCAGCAATTCCTCTTTCTTCTAATTTTCTCACTAATCTTCTTGCATTATTGTAATTTCCAAATCCAGTATCTCCATCCATCAATATTGGAATTGTTGTTCTTTCTGCCATAAATTCTAGCACTTCCAACAATTAAGTCCATGAAGCTTCATTACAATCTCTCACTCCTAATTGAGCTGACATTGATAATCCTGATGCCCAAATTCCTTTGAAACCTGCTTCTTACACAATGAGAGCTGAAAGTCCATTGTGGGCTTCCATTATAAACTCCAAATCTTTTGATTATATCAATTGCTTTAATTTTGTTGTTCTTTTGGAAAACAATAAAGAGGGCCTAAGAAGAAATTTGAACATCGAATTAAAATTTAATTTTTAAAATTTTTATTTATTTTTTTCATATTTTTACAAATTTCTAAGAATAGATCCATTTTTTAATTATTCTAGCAATCCTATACGTTAAATACATTAATTATTATTGTATTTCTAATCATTTAATGACAAAATTATCCTTTATGTCAATTCATTTAAAAATTAAATTACTAATTATTTGCTTGTAATACTGTTTGACTATTTTTTATTTCAACTTATTTATTGTTTTTTTTATTTTAATATTTTGTAAACAATTTAGATTATGCGATTCTAAGTCGAATTAATTATATATTGATTTTCTTCACTAAAATTTTTAAAGATTTATGATGTTGATACATAATATATATAATCAAATACTTTTCAAAATTTATCTTTTATTAGGATTCTTTGATCTTCCAAATCTGTAATATCATTAATTTATTATAATATATAAGTATTGTCAACTTTTGGGTACTTTTATTACATGTAATTTAGTAATTTATCAGGTTTCTATTAGCATAAAACCAAACATTACATTAAATTTGATTTATGATTTTAAAAACATGTATTCCATTTCTCCAATTTATTGATCACATAATTATTTTTTATTGTCTAATAGATTTTAGAAGATAGGATCTAATTGCTTTTAGTAAGCAATAGAATATTTTGGTTATTCAATATTGGGCATTAATTATTATTTTTTATGAAAACTTATCGGTTTGACAACTCCTTAATAATATTTATTTGTATATGTTTTTGACAATAATTGTTATTGCACATATAATTCTTCCATTTTTTTAGTTTCTGCTTTATTATTATCTTAATATGGTTGTCTATCAGTTGATAACTTTTTGACATTTTAATTATGTTAAAATATTTCAGGTAATTTTGTATTTTTAAAATTCTTTTTTACCACTACATCTTTCTAAATTTATCTTGGAGAGTGTAAATCAAATTCATTAAACGAAAATTAAATTGGATTAGAAATGTCAGTTTCAGAACTATCAATCCAATGCATTAAATGTCTTCTCTAATCTAATGAAAATTCATAATATGGTCTATTTAAAGCCTCTTTAACTTCTTTCATTCTCAAAATCTATAAAATGTTTGGTCTTTAATTTTCTTTGATTGTTAAACAAATATTAATAAGTTTAATTAGTCCTTAAGAGTAAAAATCAGGTATATTAATCTAAATTCTACCTCTTTTTAATTATTCTTTTACTTAACTTTCTAAGGTATTTGGAGGAAATAATAGTTTTTATGTAACCATAAAATAAAGTATGTGTCCAATTTGCCATATATGTGATTTTTATGTATAATGTCCTTCAAAAAAGTATTCATAAGGTAAATAAATAGCAGCACAAGGTAATTAACAAAGAGTTTATCTTGATGATTTATGAAAATCGGTTATACGAATTTAGTAACCTTCTGTCCTACATAACAATAAAATATTTTCAGGAGTTAAGACTCTATGTTAAATACAAAGTTCATTTAATTATAAAAGAGCGTATGCCATTTATAAAAAGAGAGACCAAACTATACTTTCTTGCATTTTATAACCAATATGTTATAAAGCAAATGTTTTTAAATCACCTTAATCACAATATTCTTATATAATAACTAGTTATTATTCTTCATTTTCAAAATATTCAATCACTTGCAAAACAAATTGATTTTTTATTTCACTCAACATCTTTATTGCATTTAATCCTCAATAATCGTTATAAACTATACCTTCATTTTTATTTTGTAAATAGGTTTTTTTCGTGTAAGTTTGATTATCTTAAATTGATCTTACTTTTTCTATTTTCACTCTTTGACTTGATTATATTTCTTAAAGTATTTCATAATCTTATTACATAATTATAATTATTATCAATATAGATTTAGTTCATTCTATACTTTATTTAGATTATAAATACTCAAAGTTAATAAATCATTATTCAAATATTTTAATTTCTCTAACACTAACATTAACAATTATATACTTAAATTTTGTAATAATTGTTGATTAAAAAAAAAAAGTAAGAAAATTACATTAATAAACATGTTATTCATAAAAAGCTTATTATTTTAGAATAAATCTTTATAAATAACAAAAATAGTAAACTTAATAAATATTGTTATATGTTGTTGAACAAATATCAAAAATATTTAGGAAAAAAGAAAGTAGTATAAAATTGACAATATCTTTTAGAAAACGCAAGAAAATATTTTAAAATAAACTTATCAAAGAAATTAATAAAAGGATTAGTACTTGTTAATTTATATAAAACTTAGCTTTTTTTCAAATGAATATTTTGATTTTTTTGGTAATGTTCATATTTGGTTATTAAAGAATTTTAAAAATAATATTTGTATATTAGTCTGAATTCAGAAAAGAAAACAGCAATATTGTTTTTTTGATGAAATGATTGAAATTTAATTATCTTTCATATCACTTGGTAGATATTATTTTAAGACTTTTATTTTATATGATATTAATAATATGATTATAAAAAAAATAATTAAATAATATGCAAAATATAAAAAAGGTATTTAACTTTTTTTAATCATAGAGTAAATATAGATTGAGAGATGTTATTGATGGGAAAACCAGTAATGATGAAAGATCAGCTTAAAAATTTGTTTAACTTTCTCATATTAAAAAAAATGTTTCAGAGTTTAACGAATTAAAATCAACACTTCAGGATCGTAAAGTTACATTTGCAAAATTTGCATTTCGATAATAAGAATTGATTGATGACAAGAAACTCGGCCCTGTATTAAAAGGAATATGCACAAGAACAAGGGTAGGATCAATGTAAATAACTGAATTGATTCCTAAGTTCGATCTTTATAAATATCTCAAATAGGCAAAGTAGTTATATTATCTTAAAAAAGTTTAGAACCTTCCAAAAGAGTTTTAAGAAGGTATGCTCATTGGGAATGGGATTAAGAATAAGAAGATAAAAAGGAAGTACCTCCTTCTTATAAGTTTACATCTAAAACAGAGTTTGAATATAAAAAGAAGTTAGAAACTAAAGATGCTGAAAAGAAATTAAGGAAAGATATTATAAAAAAGTGGGCATCTAGTTTACCTGATGTTGCAGGATTAACTGCTTTTGGAAAATAATTTACACTGCAGTCATCTCCACTTAGAAGCACAAAAACTACATTATCTAAAACTCATACTAATTTTAGTCCTAATCCAAGAAGTGAATCACTATAGTTTGTTTCTGGTTTAATTCATGAATTAGATGAAATAAAATAAGACAATTCAAAAATTCGAAAGTATAATTTTAAATAATCATAGAAAATTAAAAGGAACATAATTATCCTTACAAAAAATTATTGAAAAATAGTAACAATAAAAAGTAGCTAATATGGAAATAAATGGAGAATGAGTTTTTTTAATATATATATGTAATATTAAATATGAAATGTTGTATATTCTGTTTGAATAAAACAATATTTTGTTGTCTAAAACTTATATATAATTTGGTTTTTACTTATGAACATAAATATTAATACCTTTTTTATAACTAAGAAAAGCATAAAAAATATTAAATTTTATAAAATAATGTTTGTGGATAAGAATTTAGCTTCAACTAAATAAAAGCAATAGAAAATTGATATAAGCGAATTAGGTAAGCCAAAAATATGTATATAATTTAAGAATAAGTCTAAAAAAAAAAAGTAAAGTAGAATGGAAACATAAACCCGTACACAGGAAATTAATTTTCAGATGATTATTATAAAATATTACAAGTTAGAAAATAGTTACCAGCTTGGGATGGTAAAGTCAATTCAATTAATAATAGCAAAGGAATAATTATTTATGTTGATGGAATAATATCAAGTTATTGTATTGCAAGGAGAAACAGGAAGTGGAAAAACTACATAAATACCATAATTTTTACTTGAAAAATATTCTAAAGGTAGAGGGATTGCATGTACATAACCGAGAAGAGTTGCAGCAATGAGTGTAGCAAAAAGAGTAGCTGAAGAGATGGATGTTGCATTAGGAGAAGAAGTTGGTTATTCAATTAGATTTGAAGAAAAAACTTCAAATAAAACAATTTTGAAATATATGACTGATGGTATGCTTTTAAGAGAGTAAGTTTTTTGATTTATTAATTAGAGCTATGCATGACCCAAAATTAGAAAGATATTCTGTAGTGATTCTAGATGAAGCTCACGAAAGAACACTAAACACAGATATTCTATTTGGACTTTTAAAAGAGATAATGTTAAAAAGACCTGAAGATTTAAAAGTAGTGATTATGTCTGCAACAATGGATGCGGAGAAATTTTAAAAATATTTTCATAATGCTCCTCTTTTAGATATTCCAGGTAGAGTATTTCCTGTGGAAATATTTTATACATAAAAACCAGAGAAAAGTTATCTTGATGCAGCTATAAGCACTACAATTAATATTCATGCATATGAAGAACCAGGGGACATCTTAGTTTTTCTTACAGGAGAGGAGGTATATTTATAGATTAGATAAATCTAATTAGGAAATAGAAGAAGCTTGTAAAAAGATCACCTCAGAAATCCAGAAATTAGGTGATGATGTTGGGCCAGTTAGATGTGTACCTTTGTACAGCACATTACCACCAAATCAGTAATAGAAGATATTTGAAAGTGCTCCTAATCCTAATAGAAAAGGAATTCAGGGTAGGAAAATAGTTGTTGCTACAAATATTGCAGAAACATCTATTACTATTGATGGTATATGTTATGTTGTGGATCCTGGATTTTCTAAACAGAAAGTTTATAATCCACGATTAAGAGTGGAATCTTTGTTAGCTTCTCCTATTTCCAAAGCTTCAGCATAATAAAGAGCAGGTAGAGCTGGTAGAACAAGACCAGGAAAATGTTATAGATTGTATACTGAATAATCATATAATACAGAATTGATTGATAATACATACCCAGAAATATTAAGAAGCAATTTATCTTCAGTTGTTTTACAATTAAAAAGATTAGGAATAGATGATCTAGTACATTTTGATTTTATGGATCCTCCTGCTCCTGAAACATTAATGAGAGCCTTAGAATAATTATATTACTTAGGAGCATTAGATGAAGAAGGAAATTTAACCAAATTTGGATAATAAATGTCAGAATTTCCACTTGATCCATAATTATCTAAAGTACTACTTAGTAGTAAAGATTTCTATGTTACAGATGAAATTTTAACTATTGTTGCTTTGCTATCTGTTTAATAAGTATTCTAAAGACCAAAAGATTAATAATAATAAGCTGATGATGCAAGATATTAATTTGTAAATTAAGATGGTGATCATATCACTTTTTTAAATGTATTTAAAGCATTCAAAGAACATAGTGAAAGTTCTGATTGGTGTTATTAAAATTTCATAAATTATCGAAGTTTGAAATCAGCTGATAAAATCAAGGCATAATTAAGATAAATTATGTAAAAATAATAAATTCCTTTAACCAAAACTGATCCATCAAATGCCTTATATTATACATACATCAAAAAAGCATTAATTGCTGGCATGTTTATGTAAACAGCTCATTTAACTAAAAATGGAGCTTATATGACAGTTAAAGATAGTTAAATAGTTGCAATACATCCATGTTCTGTGTTAAACCATAAACCAGAATGGATATTATATTAAGAGTTTGTGCTGACTTCAAAGAATTATTTACGAACAGTAACAGATATAGAAGGAAAGTGGCTTTATGAAATGTGTCCAGAATACTTTAATCCAAAAACTATAAAAAATATAGAAACAAGAAAAGAATTCGAAAAAATAGAAAGATAAGTAAGTATTTAGATTAATTTAAGGTATTAGAAGAATAGAGAAAGAAACCTGATCTTTTGACAGTTGAATAAATTTAAAGACTACATAAGGATGTTAAATCAGAAAGAACATAATCGGTTTCTTCCTCAAAAACTATTTAAAAGTGATTGAATGTATCAAGTTTTCATCTAGTATTTTTAATAATGTATCTTGCCAAATAAATTATTAATATCTATCATTTTTATTTTATTCACTAATTTATATTATATAATCGAAACATAAATATATATATATATATATATTATATATTATATATTAAAATTAAAATATATTTTTTGGATGGATTAAGAAATAAAAAACAAGAGAATGAATTTGAGATAGAAGATATATAGTATTAGATGAAATCAGCAATAGTAAATGGCAAAGAATATTATTTGTATGAATACAAGAAAGACCTTAATAAAGATGAAAATGATAAATTAACTTAATTCTTGAGTAAATTAGAAACAGGATTAAAAGGAGAGGAAGGAATGGAAGGAGTTATGAATATTTGCAAAGGATGGAAAAAAGAATGCTAACAAAAGTAATTTTAATGATTAATTGAAAAATTTTAATAAAAGAAAATGACAAAAAATTAAATACAATTTTCATTAAGAATTTTTTTTCTTACTAGTTTTAAAGTTAAATAGCAATTAAGCTTAAGGATAGAGTGTTTCCTTATTGTTTTTTTCTTTAATAAGAACATTCTCTAAACTCATTTTTTAAGATTTATTAGGCTAAATATTTTTTTTAAAAATACTCTGATACGACTAACTACATTTTCAGTGTTAATTTTTTATGCATAGACTTATACTTCAAAGACTCTTGGTTCTTCTGTATCATCTTCATCTTGTTCTTCGACTTTAATTAAGTTTCTTAATTGATCTAGTTCTCTGATTTTATCAAATAATGTTTTCTCCCTTTAGCTTTCATTTTTTTATTTTATAATCGTCATATTTTTATTATGATTCTAAGAAATTCTTTCCATCATCTTTTTTTATTTTGAAACTTGTTTCATCTCCTGAATCATCAGTGAATTCTAATTTATTTTAATTTTGATCATTAGCACTATTTCCATCTTCTTCTTCTTCCTAAGATAAATAATATAAACTACTTTTTTTATTATTTAATTATCGATATTAGTTTTGATTTTCTTTAAAATAGAAGGTTCTTATTCTATAGCACTCTCTATATTTTACTTTATTTAAGTTTAAATATTTGTTTTCACTCTGTTGTCTTTACCATCTTAAATAGCTTTTAAACAATTTTACCAAGACTAAAAAAAGTAAATTTTTATAATACCTATTTAAAAGTTTAGATATCAGATTCACTCATTTACAATTATCCTTTATCAGAATTTCGCTTTAATTTACCAATTACTTCATTAATAATGTTTTCATAATGAATTTATGTTTCTTGTGCTAATTAATCCATTTATGAGGAATTAATATAATTTTAAATTATTTATTGAATCAAAAAATAGGCAATATAGTTTATAAATTTAAATTTTGTTATCATAATCGAATAATGAATAAAAAAGTATTATCAACATTTGAGAATTAGTAGTGATTAATCTAGATTACTATAATTTTCTTTATTAAAAATAATAATTACTTAATATTATTAACTAACAGTTTAATATGATCAATTAAATCAAATAAGAATAGTCTCCATTAAATTAAATAAGACATCCTGAGTTAGGAGGATTTTAAGGTCCTCGTATAGCTGAATCAATAGTAAATTAATAACCAGGAGGAATAGGGATAGATATTTAAAATACAAGATAATATTGGAATGAAAAAGAATAAAATTGGTTAAGATTGAGTGTAAATTTAAATCCTCTAGCATTTGCAAACTATGAACTTTTTAAAAGTGCCAATATTGATATATCTGAATCTCCAAATCCAATATAATGTGTTTTATGTTTCATCATAAAATTCATAATTTTAATTCTCTATTTCTTAACTCCTTATTATTCAACAATGAAATTATACGAAAGTATTGTAATATTGGGTGCAATAGATTTTTGGATAATTAAGAATATAAGTGGAAGGTATGAAAATAGATAAATTAGGAAAATTAGTTGGACTACGTTGGTGGGTTGAAATAGATGATTATGGTTGTGAGAGTTGGGTTTTTGAGACTTCAACATAAGAAAAAGGAGAAATTTAAAGAATTCATAGTAGAATATTTTGGTTTGTATAATTATTTATGTTTTTGATGTTTGTTGGAATGTTTGTAATAAATGCATCCGAATTACAAATAAGTGTCTCAATTTGTATGTTTTTTCCTGCTGCTTTTACAGGATATAATTTATATGCTTTCAATTTATGTAACAAGATAAAGAAATCAAAATTAGGAGAGTCTTTCTTATAAATGAGTGCTGGAAGAAGATCAGTCAAAATGCCCTTAAAATTAGAATGATTGTTTATTTATAATTATATTTAATGAATTAAAAAAAAGGAAAAGCTATTCCTACATAAACACTTAATTTAACAGTCTCAAATTAATTACCACAAATACAATCACAATCAAATAATTAACATTATAATCAAATTTAAAATGTCCAAACATCCAAATAACCTCCAAAACCTTAAAAAATATTTGCAGATTATATGAAAAATTTAATGTAAAATCCAGATACTAAGAAAATATATGATGATGCTGCTATTAAAGTTATTAGTCCCTAAGTTGAAGATTAAAAATAACTATAATCTTAATAATCAAAACCATTTACAATTAAATAATCTTAAACTTTTAACAGTTTCTCTTCTAATGCTAATTCAATTAATAAACCTATTAATTAATTTTATGAATAATCTAAAATTAGAACTATTAATGATTCCATTCCTAGACCATAATCAGAAAAAAGATAATAAGAAAATTAAAGTTATGTATCTACTCAAAAATCAGAAGATATTTCAAATGATATTGAAATTAAAAGTTTTAAATCAGAAACATTTAGTATTTCTAAATCTTCATAAGATGTACCTAATTCTAATTCAAAGTATGTGTAGAAAAAAAGATAAGATATTAATTATGATTCAAATATTTGGGTAAAAAAGGAAATTCCAAAATATAAGTTATAAAATAAAGAATATAAAGAAATAATGAATCAAGTTGAAAAATTAGTAGAATCAAGAGAATAATCAAGATAAACTTAAATAAAAGAATTAGATGGTTATATTGATAGCATATAAACTTCTAATAATCAAATTAAATAATAAATTAATGAAGAATAAGAATTAGAAAATCAAATTCAGATGTTAGCAGTAGAATTAGATTAAGTTGAAAAAATTGAATTGTAATAAAAGACTAAAAATGATATTCAAAAATTTTAATAATTATTAGATTAACCATTAGAAAATGATTCTTAATTTTCATAAATGTCTCTTAAATAAAGATCAATGTTTATTACAGAATTATTACGTAATAGAGAATAATTTAAAGCTAAAATTACAGGTTAATAATAATAATAATAAGATTATGAAACTCAAAATAAATTTTAAATATTAGATAATTAAGAATAATATGTAAAAAAAATTGAAAAGAAAATTGAAAAGTAACAAGAAAAATTAGAAAATATAATCTAATTTAAATTACCAAATGAATATCAATCAAGATTAGATTCCTTATTATTAGATATTGATAATCTTAAATAAAGTACTATTTAAAATAACGAAAATCCATTTTTAATACCTAAAGAAAAATTATAAGAAATTCATAAAAAAATAAAAAAGCTTAATCCTAAATTTATTGAAGATGCAAATTTGGAATTTGATAAAAATTGTATGTTACCTAAAGATCCTATTTTAAGAAAAGAAGCTATTGAAAGAATCTTAGAAACAAAAACATAAGAAGTTAATTCAGAAATTTTAAAATTAGTATCTAAAGGTAATAGTTTAGAAGAAAGGCCTAAAATATAATAATTTATTGAAATAATAAAAAAGAAAACATAATACAATCCAAGTGAATTCTTGAAATAAAAAATGAAATAATTTGATAATCTAACAAACAATAATTAAAATTGTACTCAAGAATTAAACAGCATATAATGTAATTCTATTTTAAAAGAATTTTCTGAATATAAAAAATAGTTAGATATAGCCATTAAATCAAATTATGAATTATTACATTCTAGTTAAGATCAAGATCTTTCTAATGAATTAGAAATCTTACATCAATATTAAGAGAAAGTATAAAATCTCTAAAATGAATATTAATAAGTTTAAGAATTTATAGAACAATTTACTATTGATAATACATTATAAATTATAGATGAAGAAAATGATTAGGTTGAAAAAATTGAATTATAAATTTAATAACTAACTTAACCACTTTAAACTATAGAAGAATTAGATCAAGAGATTACAAGGAAAGTAAAAGAGTAACATCCAGAATTATTTGAATAATGATATAAAAACTTAGATTTTTTATTTCAATTAGAAATATTTTTTAATAGTAATATCAGTTATGCTAATCCATCTAACATTTTAAATAAGCTAATCTCCTTTTAATATCTTCTCTCAATGTTATAGTTGTTTCATCTTGAATTAGTCTTAATATGTTATTATAAATACATACTAATTTATAGTCTCTTTTTCTGGAGAATTTTAAGTATTATAATTTATTTTATTATTGTAGACTTAAAAATTATTTGGTTACTTGGTTTCTGATGAAAATTCTGGTTATGAATGATGTCTGTTTGAATATATTCCAAAATTATTGATATTATTCTAAACTTTTTATTTCTATAAATATAACATATATACTATTTTAAATTTATGTTCTTTGTTGCTAACTCTATTCTAAGTAATGAATTTCAAGATTTTAAATTCTCCTTTCATAATCGTTTACTATTTTAGAATAATCTTTTTGTAATTCAATATATTTTTCTTGTTATTCTTAAAATAAAGATTTATTCATTTCTAATTATAATTTTAATTTTTCTAAATCTTAACTACAAATTTCAGTTGCTTCAAATATTAATCTAAAATTTACAACAGTTTTATGATTTTAACCCTTAAATTTATTCTTCTATTAAATTTTTTTATTCTCTTAATATTTAGAGTTCATCCTAATCTATTGTTTCATTAATTATCATTTATTTATATGATATCAACTCCTTTTACAAGAGATCACAAAAATATAAAATAAATATATACTATTGTATTTTTAATTCTTATTAGACTTGATTTTAATTTGAATGCATCAATTTATAGTTGTTAATTTCTTCGTCATTTTTCTAAAGCTAGTTCAATTTATTTTAATAAATTAAATTTAACTCAAATACCTCAGATGATTAAAAACTCTCAATATCTTTTAGTTAAGATATACAACAACTTAATTCTTTGCCAAGAAGAATTTATTATTTTAATAAATTTTTCAACCAAATAATAAAGTATTGTTTACTAATTCTATTACAATATTTTTGATTTATTAAAATAATATTTTATTTATATTATTTTTTTTTACTTGCATCTCTTCTAAAAGTAATAAATACTTAAATTTTATATAAATATAAGATACTTTATAAAATCAATTTAAATTATCTCTTATTAATTATTTTCTCACTTTTTATTCTATTTAATAATTTTTTGTTTTATTTTTTTATCCATTTCTTCCAAAAATAATATTTAATAAAATAATTTCTATTTGACTTAATTTATTCTCTTTTAAATGTTAGACTTTTACAATGTTCTTTTAAGAAAGCTAAAATATTTATTATTTTTTTCTTTCTTCTATTTTGTATAATAGTTTAATTTCTGTGTTAATAAAATTTTAAGTTTTGATAAAGGAATCTAATAATTTTCTTTCTTTATTTCAATTGCTATTTTATTTAATAATCAATTAATATCCTATCATACTATTTTTTTTTTAAATAATCTTTTACCATTTTCTAAAACACTAATATAATATTTAATATTTATTACCTAAGATAACTGAAATAAACCTAATTTTTACTTAGTAGAAAAATATATATTATTAAAATCTTTAAATTAATAATTATTAAGCAGATATTACTTTTTAAATTTTCCAAGATACTTAATTTTTAATTTTTAAGAATAGAATTCAATAGCTTTATTAAAATTTATCTTTAATTAACTTTTAAATAATATCTTATTCTTCCATTTTTTCCAATAAGTAATAATAATCCTGAATTATTTAACTTGATTAAATTGAAAAAGTTATTTTTTTAATGCAAAGGATCGTCTCCATTGATAATAATATTAAGATAATATTTTAATTGACAAATTTTGATTAAATTTGTTTAGAAATTTAGAAATCTGAAAAGCTTTTAATAGTTTTTTAAATAGATTTAAACACAATCTTTGATTTCTCCATTTTATTGCTATTTAAAGTTTATAATCATCTGAATACAATTAAGTTAAGATTTGGTAGTAATCATTGTATTAAACTTCCATTTCTCTAATTTCAGCTATTTATTAAACTAAAATTAAGAAGTTTTAATACTTTTGTAATTTAAGTCATTATAATCTTATGTAGTTTGATCATATGTTGATTGTTTTTCAGAAAGATTTAAATTAATTTTTGTTAAATTGTCAATATCTGAAGATTATATTGAGATTTGCTAATTTAATTTAGATATTAACAGCTTTTATTATTTTATCTGCTAATTAAGAGATGCAATTAATTTATCTCCATCATCTTTATTTAATGATCGTATTGGTGGAATATTAAATAGATCATTTTATATACTATTAAAATAAGCTGAATCCTTGTTATAAATGCTTCCCATTACTGATATTTCTTATATTTTATTTGTATTATGATTATTTGCTCTATGTGTTTTACTTAATAATTAACTGGATGACAAAGACTTATAAATTGATTGCTCAACTTTATTTATACTAGATTCTCTTGATAAGTATTTATTTCTTCCTAAATAATCTATGTTGTTAGTAAACTTAAAAAGTTTTCGGTTGATTTTATAATCGTTTAATTGCATTTTAAAAATATAATAATTTACAATTATTTTGATTAATAGAAAATATGGATTAATGAACAAATATTTTATTAAAATCGTTTTATATGTCTTTAGTATATTGATATTAAGATTACCTAATAATAATTGTTGAACTTTAAAATGGAAAAATATAAAATCCTAAATATATAATAAATTTAATAGATTATGCAATTGCAAATAATAAATGCTCCTACAAAAGAATTTCCAAAGAGAAGTTTCTAAATTATACAAAAATTGGGTTAAGGTGGTGAAGGTTTTGTTTATTAAGCGAAGCCAATTAATTGGGACAAGTAATAGGATGTTGCTATAAAAATAACCAAATTAATAAATGAAACAGATTATTAATTCATTTAAAGTTTGATATTAGACATTACAAGTAAAGAAGATGATTCATAACTTAAATCGTATAAACCTACTAACATAATTAAAATTTATGATATTTTCAATCTTAATAATTAAACAGTCTAGATTATGGAGATTGGATAAGACAATCTTTTTATGTATATGGGAAAAAATTAGAATCTGCTTAGTGACTATTAAAAATATCAAATTTGTAATTAGGTATTTATATAATTTAAAATTAGATTGTCAACGCTATTAGCTATATTCATAAAAGAGGTTTAATACATAGAGACATTAAAGGAGAAAACTTTATTTTAGTAAATGGTGAATTTAAACTTATTGATTTTGGATTGTTAAGAGATAATAAAAGATTTGTTAGTGGCATTTAAGGATCCAGTATCTTTTAAGCACCTGAAGTATTTGATCAAGAAGAAGGAGCATAATATTCATAATCAGTAGATATTTGGGCACTTGGATGTGTATTTTTTGAAATTTTTAATGGAAATGAATTATTTTCAAGTCTTAATTTGTAATAATCAATGTATTAAATAAAAAATCATAAGAAGGACTAAAGTTATGTAAATTAGAAAATTGAAAAATTAAATGTAAATGAAGAAATGTAATCTCTTATTAAAAAAATGCTTCATCCTAATAAATTATGTAGAATTGTAATAAAAGATGTTTTAGCAAAGATGAAATAAATCATTGGTTAACATTCTTAATCAAATTTGATTAAAACAGAATCAAACAACGAGCAAACCTCAAAAAATCAGAATATGGATAAATTATCAATAGAATTTCAGATTTAATTAGAGGAATAACAAAAAAAATTTGAAAAAACTTTAGACGAATAATAGCATTCTAATAAATAATTATAATTGAAGGTTAAATCATATGAAGATTAAATTCAATAACTTAAAAGAGAATACGAAAGTTTAGAAAACAAATCTTAAATATAAATATCAGAAAATAGCAATTTAAAATAACAAATTGATAGACAGTATCAGTCAAATTAAATTCAATTTAATTAGTAAGCTTAACTATATATAAACCAATAAGTTTAAACAATTGTTAATTAATATTCATAACAATTTAATTAATCTAAATAGATATTAGACAATGAAATAGCTAATTTAAAAATCAGAATCTAATAATTATAAGATCAAAATCAATAACTTTAAAATAAAATTAACGAATATGAGATTACTTAATATGAAAAAGGGATTTAAGAATCAAATAAGCAATTAGAAGATGCTAGTCTTAAATAAAATTCAACTTTAGAATAAAAATAGGTGAATTCTATTGAACAAGTTGAATTTTTAGACTAATTAATTCAAGATTAAAAAAATGAGATCAATTGTATCGAACAAAATTTAATAAAATTTTAATCTATTTAGCAAACAATATCTCCTAATAATTTAAAACTAAATTCTCATATTAAAGATTTAGAAAAATTAATTATAGAAAAAAAAATAACTTTGTAGAATTATGAAAATTTTAAACAAGAAATTTAATAGCTTGAATAAAATTAAATGAAATCAACTTAAAAATAGAATTTTGATAATGAATAATAGTATTTATAAAAAAACATTTTGAAAACAAATGAAACACATGATATAAAATAATAACAGCAATAGTAATAGTAATCAGATAATTTGAATATTATTTAAAAATAATAACAGAGTATTTAATCTTAAAGAATTCCTTCAATGTAAAAAATAAACCCAGGATATAATTAATTATAATCAAATGTAATGTTTTAAGGCTACTCAAAAATAGCAGGGTAGAATCATTTGGATAAGAATTGATATCTATATAATTATTTTTATAATCATGTATTAAATTAAAAAATAAAGTAATGAGTCAACATAGACAACTCAAGTCAATCTAATTTATGATCAACTGAACAAAAAATGCTAATTTAGAAGAAAATTTTAGATTTAAATAATCAATAGTTCATAAACAATTGAGGTTGAAGAATACAAAAATTAAATAGCTGATATGATTAATGAAATATATGAGCCATTAACAATAGTAATATAGAAATAAATTCAATCAATCAATCAAACAAATAACCTATTTATTCATAGTTCATTTAAACTTCGATTTAACTAAGATGAGATAACAAAAGAAAAAATTATCAATCCAATTAAGGCTCTGTAGTCGGATAAATTAATATTCGATCCTCTAATTTGTAACCTTTCTACTTTTGTAGAGAAAATTGATTCAATTAATGAGCCATTATAAAATTAAATAAATGAAATTGATGTTGACGAGTATTATGTAATATTAATCTTATGGAATCTATTTAAAAAATTAAAAGAAAAGGGTCAATTTGAAATAATACTTTATCCAAAAAAATGTAATTTTGGGATTTGTAAAATTTTTGGAAAGTAAGAATAAATATACTTTGATTCTGAAAGTCATTATCAAAATTTTCTAATATAAAATAGCAAATTTTCTAAATAATCAAATAGAATTTATTAAGCTTTAAAAAACAAGTAAATAATAGAGTTAAGATTGGATTTATTTTAAATTAATTCAGTTGACAATTTTAAGAAAAAACAGCGCTTAATATAAAAATCAAGAAGGCATAATAAATAAATCAATAAAAAAGTAGACTAAATTTACATTAATGATTTAGAAGAATAGAAGGGAATAAAGAATTAGGAAAATTTTTGGATAAGTATTGACAACTGTGTTAAACCTTATAGTACTTTATGTTTAACTGGCGATATAAAAGATTACTAAAATCATATTTTAACAAATGATTATAAAAGCACTCCTATATGTAAATGTGGATAATAATTTAATCCATATAATTGTGATACTTTAGTAATAGATTTAGATTTAAAAGAAGCCATAGAT